>UZAF01016174.1:71811-87375 GCA_900617895.1 Haemonchus placei
CAAGGCTTGGTTTACCTAGGCAGGTGTCGATCCAGGATTCGAGCCGCTGACCATACGTGTGTGATAGTGTGCCACTTGCAACTACACCACCTCCGCCTGTCTCCGGAAAGGTATCAGAAGTTATATTCATATCTATATTCATATCTCTAGATAACGTGGCATAAATTGCAGTGTTGAATGAGAACACAACACGCTTGCGCAGTAGGCGTGCTTAAACTCCTGTTACTCCTTTTTTTTGCTGGTGAGCTTGTCATGAAAGCTTAAATGCAATTCTGCTCTACCTAGAACCTCAAAAAAAAAGCTTCGAACACAACTCTAAACACTTCCAGCCCTTCCAAACTCTTACATTCTACTGACAATGACACCATCGCATGGCATCTCATAGGTTTCAATTCGATACGTACATTGCCCTTCCTTGCTGCAACTAGCTTAGCGGAATATCAAAAGAATGTTGTATTTTGGGAGGTGGGACATGATCTTCTTTTGCTAGAAAGGATGGCACGTAGCTTCCGCTCCAAAGTAGATGAAAGTGGAGATTACTACCAATTTTCCAGCGAAAAGCTATGCTAACCTTGAAATGGCGTCGGTCTCGCTTTTCTCGTCTCATCATAATCCACATCGTTCCCCACTGTGCCAGGTACACGGGTTCGATAACTCGTGGTGTCTCGTTGACAAAGGAGATTGCTCCAGTAATATGATAAAGTACCTGAAAACACTCCTCTCATATATCATCATGATTTAGAAACTAAAAAACTCACCTTAACATCTCTAATCTGCTCCCATGGCATGGGCATATTTTCCAATAACTTGAGAACTGCATGGGGCATGTACTTCAAAGCCCCTAAGTAAACTCTTTTATCGTGTCGGAATTTACGGGATGTCATGTCACCATGATCACGGATGATCTTTCGCACATGTTCTAAAACACTATTTGAATTATGAGAACATCACTTGAAAGCTGAAGTCTTTGAAAACTAAATTTGAGGTTAGAATGCTATGAAATCAAAACAACACAGATAAATACAGACCTGGAGGCATTTCTTCCTTCTGTGTGTCGACAACTCCAAATTTCCTTTTCTCCGCATAACGTTTCGATTGCAACTGCTTCCACTTTCTAGCCTAAAGTGGCCAATATTTATAAAGAGCTACGCATCTAACATAATTACTAAATCATTACCTTTTCTTCTAAAAGCTGATCTGCAGTTGGCGGAGGGGGAGGTACCTGGAATGGAAGAATGAATGCGAGCCACTTAGAATTATCATAGAAGTAACAAACCTCGCCCGTATCCATCGGCTCTAATGCTACGTTCCCATATAGAGGTTCCATTCCCTCCATAACTGAAAACCATTTTTACAATTAACTCTATTAACAACTCGATAGGCAATCACAGCAGTACGCAAGCATTCGAGCATAATTCTATTATCAACTCAACTATTAACTTTACACTTGTATAGAAGGACTGCGTTTATTAGGTCCGAAACGTTCCAATGCTATTCTTATTCAATTCTATTCTTTTTATTCTTACTTGAAACATTTGACAATTAAACTACAGCCCTATTAAATGAGACTTTCTCGGGGGACCCCTATAAAGGAACCTGAAAAAAGAGGAGACCAATTTTCTTCACATCCCAGCATTAATTCGATGACTTCCCTTGCTAACAATTCCTTGTACATAACAAACTATAGGACTTGTGAATAGGGCTTGAAGATAATAAATCTGTAGGCATGAACTTCCTATACTTCCGAACGGCCTTGATCAAAAGACAGCCTGCCTAACAAGCCCAAGTGTATTTTTTTCGCATGGGATTACATCTTAAAGATGGATGTACCCAAAAATAGAGGAGAAGGTGAAATTGTTTAAGGTGATGCTATAGAACAATGGGAAACATTTGTCTGNNTAGGGAGGAGAATATCGAGCAAACGTAAGGAAACGACCAAATGGATGGGCCAAATGCAGTAATGGTCCCAGAAAAATTCGAAATAGTTTGGCGCCGAGTTTGCCCAGTTGCGATGCGTTCGGCGTCGCGTGCAATCATGGAACTCCACGAGGTGGTCCATGGCTGCATCCCATCCATCACCGTTGCTTATCGGAGTTGTTGGACTGTTCTGTCAACACCTCTTACTTGTTTCTAATGGCCACTCATAAATAAGTGATACCAATCACTCATTATGAATGCAGCTTGCCCGAATGTAAAGGAGGATTGGTTACCAAATGCCCTTTGATTACAAACAAAACGGAAATCAGTACGCTTTCTCATCTGAAAAACACTTTCTTTTACAAATAACAACCTTATCAAGTCTCCATGGGATCGAAGGCGTTCGTATTCCCAGTCCCACACAACCACTATCGATTCAAAGGCCAATTACGTATCCTCCCATGACGTTCCATTGTTTTGTTTTTCTTTTTCGAAACTTGGCCTTTCTCGTATTTCACCAACTCGCAGTGTTGTCGTCTATCTTATCTAGGATACGGAAGGTTTTAATGTTTTGACTTTAATTACTTCGCGTCTCAGAGTTACTCATTTTTCATTTTGTTTTAAACAAAACGTGGGGAAGATTCAGGTCCATTTCGGTTAGTTCTCGTGTGATCCCGTAGAATATTACTGTTTCTGTATGACTCTTGTTGACGTCAGCAGTTTCAATCAAAGTGGATTTATTAAGTTGTACCTACGTTAGAACTATGAGTTCAATTATGGAAATGACATGTGATTTTCTGGTTTTTGAACTATGTCATCGCCTATCAAATTGTACACGCAGTAAATGGAAATTGAATGAGTTACTCAACTATAATGTGCTGTATGACGTTCATTTTGACTATATGTTGACTACTGACTACTGTCGACAGAAGCAAATGTTTTAATTGTTTTGTTCTGTCTGCGAGGTTGATAGGTGGAACCATTTACTACCGGCCTAAATCCGGTAATGAAGTGTTCCATTTGTCAACCTCGCCGGTAAAGAAAAACAATCAAAACTAACACGACTGCAAGGTGTCTTGGAGAGTGAAGCTGGAAACTCTGTAACATAATCTATAAATATGTGTACACGTTTTGACCTCCTTCGGCAACTGTTCTATAGGCTTCGCAGACTGGACCTCGATTTTCTCTAAAAAAAAAGAAGTGATAGGGCTTGATATAATTCGAGGAATTCTCGTCAAATTTGTCTTTTGCTGTTTGGCGCTGTTTGTAAATTGGAATATATCCATTAAATATGGCTCGTCCACTTGTCTAAATAAAAATACTTTGACATCATGTACGGTCAACTCAACCATTTTCGTAAATCTTCTCTTTACGGGGATTACGGGGGGGGGGGGGGGGGGGGGGNGGGGGGGGGGGGGGGGGGGTGGTGTATAACAGAAAAAGGCTTTTACTCACCTGAATGAATCTAGCATTCATACTTGGATAAAGGAATACCGTATTGTGTAACAATAAGAATAGCTATATAACTTTCCTCGAGGCTTTGAATTAGAACTATTCGCTGTTAAGTAACACAACACCATCAGTTTCCCTCAAACTTGAGGCGGTATTAGAACTGAGTATTCTTATGAAGAGTAACTTTCTCCAAAACCCCGTCTGTTGGTCTTCCTCTTTCAATATCCATTGATTACTGCTATTCACATTTATTTCTAGTGCGTGATCATTTATTGACCATTTGTCATCTGGAAAGTCACCATGCGTGAATGTGGTCGTATTCCTTTTTTAGCTTTAGTTTCACGGCTTGTTGCTCTTCATTGATTTCTTATCCTTGTTGGCAAATAATTCTAGATCTTCATTTTTCTTCTTTTCGTATCCCTTTCCAAATAATTTGGAGCCGGACAAACGAAGGTTTATGAATGCCCACATTATGGATTACTGTACGTCTGACGTGCGCAACACGGATCGCACGTAACAGTTCTCTCATTTCCAACTATAAAAGCAACAAGGATATATTGTTTTTTGATAAAATCACTTATTTTTGAGCTCCACTCACTGCAGATTGTTTTCATTCATCTCGCCTTGTTGTACGTCTATTCATAGTTACCAGTTGTTAGGCTTTATTGGGATCCAGGCACTAATTTACTCGTAACTGATTCACTCCTCTGTCCCAACTTACTTTTCACTCATTGTGGGTTCCTTTATATCTTAGCCGATTCTCATCACTTCAAAATTTACTGGTAGAAATACTTACTGAAGCGGACAGAAGCAGCGTCTTACGCAATAAATAAATAAATATATGTAATATACGTAATATATACGCATATATGTGGATACTTGGATAGGGTTATTAGGAATACCATGCAAAAAGGCTGTGGATGTTTTAGATGGCTATGTTTTTTTGTTGTCATGGTTGATGCCAAAAAGATTGTGGTTTTGTTGAAATTGAAACGACTGCACTTTGAGTAGGGCTAACCTGTGATATTACACGCTAACTACAAATTAACATCTTTTTTCAAATGTCAATTCGGCTTTGACCCTTAAATAGGGGTCCATTGATATACTGTTTCTATAATGCATGTATTCTTTGTAACCCTATTGGGTTCTGAAAAATCTCAAAACAATATTCATAAGTAGAGCTTATGCAACTTTTCTTGTGTCCGAGTTTTTATTTTTATGCTTCGATTTATCTCTACTCTAACAGTCAAACCTTCTGTGCGGAAGGGTTTGAAAGCAAGTTTTCATATTTACAGTGTTTTGACCATTCCAGTCTGGTCTTCTACCGCTGTCTTCCCAACAGCGATCCCTAAGTCGATCGCTTTTCTAAGCTCAAAATTTCCCCAACCTATTCTCGTCTGCGAATTGACGGTGCGTTGCCAAGTCCAATCGATCGTGGTAGCGTCGTCAGACTGAGGTATGTTTTCTTAATAATTGGTCGCATCATATCATAGCTTGGTAGGGTTCTTGATAGGACTTCAAAAGTTNGTTTTCTTTGCCAGTCGTAGGGGAAACACGGAACATTCTGAAACTACTCTTTTTTCTGAGTCCAATTTCTACAATTAAAGAGGAGCTTGATGACATTCAAAAGGCCAGTACTTCAGTAGATGACACTGGGGACTGCTTTTAAAAAAGTGACAGCCTATGAGTGTAGTCAGTGTTGTCTTCAACATTTTGTCAATCTCATTATGGTTTAAAGCTTTCAGTACACGTTCCAATTTTCGTGAAGCAGTGCGTAGGAGCTTGTGTGAGGGTATGAGTTTGCCACGATTACCCATAATCGCTGGTCAAGTACCTATCGCTCCTTCACCTGCCCCACCTCCTGCAAGTGTTCCAACTCCATCTGCCGTTCGCGTTTCATCACTTCGATGTAAGGTTTCCTTCTGAAAAGTTATTCCAACATTTGCTTTCGTATTTTGATGCTTTTCGAGTCCTGTTGAATGTTTTGCTTTTCTAGCCGATGATGCTACTGCATCTCAACCAAAGAAGTTGGAAGTGGTTTCTAAACAAGCGACGAAGGTCACCGCTTTGTCAACCAAACTAGAATGGAAGATTGATCAGGTTAAATTTCCACGATGTTTTGCCTTGCTACTCTCGAATATTGATAGGGAAGGGATGTGTGTCTGTGACAAGCACCTGATTTCCTGACATGATCCGGTTGTGTAGCATTTTCATTTTCACGGTACCAGATCTAAAAAGTTCCCCAACTCCTCACGAACGTAAGACACATTCGTGCACTTATCATCCAGCCTTTTCCTCATCTGCTCTAAATTATATCTAGTACGAATTAATATAGTTTATCTAGAAAGATATGTAAGGTCTGAGCGCAATATTGCCCGTACCATTTGTTTCGGAACAGGTTTAATCGACTATGGCTGCATTTTCTTCTTTTTTTTATTCCGTTTCTCTAGTGAGTAATGGTTATTTGCTGTCGGCTATGAGACAGCCTGCAGAACTCTACGCTAAAGAAGGTCAGAGATTAGTGGTCAAATGCGGGTGGAGCTATCACAAAAGTGTGTTGAGTGGGGTAATCCCAATCGTTTGTCAACTCCGTTGAAAGCTATGAGTAGTGGGTGAAAATCGGTCTATGAAGTCTTCATGAATCAGAAACATCAAGCATTGACTCGGTGTTAGTAATGGGATTTGGCATGGTCGGCGTCGAGGGCTAAAGCTTTTTGTTGCGTTTTATGTTTGCTTTTTTTCACGACTGGTTTTTGGAAGTGATTCGGCTTGCTTGCAGCGTATCACTGTAGAAACGATAAGTCATGAGAACAGGTTAAAGACGCTTAGTGGGAATTTTTAGATCCTGAAATTTTGTACATATACAGTAGCGCTCAAAAGTATTCGGCCAATTTTAACTTGCCGTAACTTTTTTTCCAGTGGAGCAAATCGCATGAAATCTTTATATGTTTAACTGAAGCATATTTCACACTATCCAGCACTACTTGACTGCAAAGCAGGAATGTCCACAGAACTAAGGGAAGGCGTTGTAGACAATGCTGAAAGCAAGTTTGTGACGACTGCAGTTATTCGCTTCTTATTAGCGTTTTCTCCTCTTATGTGTTCCGCACTAGCGTAGACTTTGGACATGGCAAAAAGGAAAGAAATTCCAGAAGCTCTAATGTCCCTATTTTCAGTTGGTTTTGATTTCAAGTTCTTTGGGATATTTGGAACATGGTAAAAGGCAGGTAAATAGTGGTAAATATTCACACTACACCAATGCTACACATACTGAAATTTCGCTCGATTAGATCCAGTAGGAAAGGAGTTATGACTGACAATTACAACTGAAGAAGCATTTCGCCTAATACTTTTGAGCGCTACTGTATATACCGTTTCAGAGTGCGAGCAGAGAGAGCGATAAGAGCTTATCTGATGATGCTTTCACGAAATAATAGTAAACCAGTACGATTTCAGTTCGAAAAACTGATGAAACTGTTCAAGAATGGCCAAAATCTGATTAGTAGACAGTTTGGAGTGCCTCAAGCTCCAACTGTATGTTGGGAACTTCATGTGTACCCTAACGGCAAAAGAGAGGAGGATATGAACAATGTGTCGTTCTTTCTGCGTCAAGTTGGGTTACAGGTGAGCATTTTTGAGCTAGCTACTGAATCAGTGCATTAAAGAATGGTTAGAATGTCGTTCTCACTGATTATGTGGAACAGTGCTCGTTATTTAAGCGCGGGGAGGAGCCCATAATGACCGAATTTCAAATCTACGCACTAGACGTGAGTTCTCAACGAGTTAGCGTATGCCGAGACACAAAGGATTTCACAAACCAACAGGGTCGAGGAAAATTTCAGGTCAGTTCGTTTCAGAAGCATTATTATAATTTCTTTATATCAATGGATAGGAAGTCGGATAACAAAAGTTGCTCGAAAAATATCCACGTCACACAAAATATCCTCCCTCTAAGTTAAAGTCATGCAGCTACAGCCGAGGTCAGCAGCACCTCGAAGTGCTTTTCGCTAGGGAGTCAGTTATCTCAATATTTTACTTCGGAGCTATCTTTTTTGCGTAGCCCTGTAAGCATTTTTTAGAAGTAAGCATCAGCTACGACTAAGT
This sequence comes from Haemonchus placei, assembly GCA_900617895.1. Taxonomy (NCBI): domain Eukaryota; kingdom Metazoa; phylum Nematoda; class Chromadorea; order Rhabditida; family Trichostrongylidae; genus Haemonchus; species Haemonchus placei. Next base: position 79,285 of record UZAF01016174.1, read on the forward strand.
TGGTCATACTGCTTAAATAATTCTGCTGTATGATCTAGAAGCTAAGACATAAACTGATTCTCTTCAGGTTTCACGTGATAAAATGGCAGGTGCGCTAAGAGCCGATGGGTCATTACTGTTAATATGCGAGGTTTGATTACTTCTTTGAATCTTAATTTTAATTATACGTGGAAATGTTTGCGCAAAACTGTGGTAGGAGTCCTTTATAAATGTAATCAGCAGTCACCACTAAGCTACCGAAGCAGCTGCCCCAGCTTTCCGATCTGGGTGTGAAGTTCGATGCGAATTAAGGCCTTTACTGAAACCAATGCTATGAACTTCGGTGTGCTCGGTGAAAGAAACTACCAGCTATGAAAATTGTAGTTGAAATTAGTAATTAGAAATTTGAAATCGTTAAGCTGAAAACCAGAAATTTTCTTCAGTTCATTGCGCGTAAACTTTTACCTTGTTGAGACCGACTATAGTTGTTGAGAGTTGCATGCATATCATTTCGAACTCTTTGGATGTTGCTTGGCTACAGGTGGAATATTTCACTCCTGGATCAAAAATTTCTGTGGAACCTGCCGATGACGAGGAGTGCACACTGGAAGATGTTGACGAAAAAGTCGAACTGAGCATACGAGAGAGCAATCGCGAGATGTGGGAATCAGAACTGTTTACAGATTGTGTCATCAAGGTGAGTAGTAAAATCTAGTTGCATCAAACCCAGTTTCCCAATTCGATCCCAATATTGAGTAATACCTCATTATAGTGAAGCTAATGGCTGCACTCTTTTATATTTTTCTTACAGTAATTGTTTCACTTACATATTTTTTACCAGGTCGGCTGTAAAGAAATAAAAGCTCATCGATGTGTCTTGGGGCAACATTCCCCTGTTTTCCGTTCTATGTTCAACAACGAGTCAATGATTGAGGCTAGAGAAGGCATTATTGATATACAGGACGCTAAGTACGAATCGGTATGCTTCCATGATTCTGTTCTGGTCTTCCTGTGTATGTTTTCGAAGTTCCCTGCTTATTTCGTTTGCGAATTTTTTTGTTTTGTAGGTTCGAGCAATGGTAGAATTTATGTATACCGGATCGATGGATACTGTGGATTCTAATTCTGTCGACGAAGTGCTTGCTATCGGTAGTTTTTTTATTGCTACAGTTTTTCCTCGTTGTTGGTATAAAGAAATTTCGATTGATTCCACTGATGTGGTTACCTCTATGCGCATTATAACTCTAACGCTCATTTCTAATCAACCACCACTTCAGCTGACAAATATGAGGTGCTTCCTCTGAAAGAGCAGTGTGAAAGGATCATATCGAATACAATAACGCAAAAGAACATTACTTCAATAGCAGTCTTTGCAGATACTTACACTGCCAACCTGCTGAAACAGGTATTTCTGGAGAATCCTGATGCATGTAAAGCCTTTTGATTTTTTTTTTNTTTTTTTTTGTGTTCAGGCCGTTATACGATACCTTACCGTTCATCATAAGAATATAATTCGTACACCAGAATGGAGAGCAATGAAAAAGGTAGGACTTATTTGACAGTGACTTCCACGGCAGTTTAAATGAATTTCCATTCGTTCGCACTCCGTAACTGTCTCTGTTTAATGCCTTGAATAAGTTTGTAAGACCTTTTCTTCGTGTTTCTTAATTGTGATATCTTAGGATCGTTATGAATTGGCAAACGAGCTACTGGAAGCAGTTCTATCGGCTTCTGGAGATATGGATGACGAAAGCATGAATAATTCAAGCAAAGGACCGGCTCGAAAGAGAGTACGACGTTGCGTGAGCACAAAACAATAGTGATATGATCAGTCGGGTCGTGTAAAATTTTTCAGACATGTATGTCTTCCGAAAAAGCTCCAACCAGATTATGATTTAGTTCCCGTTTTTTGTTTGCTAGTGGTTCGAGCTTTTTTTGAACATTTAAAGAACTGGCAAAAGAACTCGTCATGCAAGTAATGTGATACATTGTATTTATGCTGCTGCGTAGTTGAGAGCTGTCCAATTCTGGCTACCCTTTCCTGATTGGAAAAATCTTCACAAATGATGCAACTGAGCGCTATGGTTAAGTTTTATTGAGAAGGGGTTAACAAAGTGATACCACCTGCATTCAGTTCACGCAGGTTTCGTTTTGTAATCGCTCCTGCTCTCAGGTGCTCATTTCTCTAGAAACCCTATACGACTGTTGACGCTGCAGTCTGCTCTCCTGGAGTTGTTTTGTTCTGAGAATCTAGCACAGCTTTCCAATTTCTCCGGCTTTTTATCTATCCTATCCATCCGATTTCCGAAGGGGAGGGGAACTGAGTTCAGGTTTTTGTCAATCGATTTTTGTTGGAGCAGTTGTTAGCGAGATGGCGCCGTTTTTTTTGAATAGTTTTTAGTGGTTTCAGCATAATAAATGACTGAAAATTCGGGACACAGGGGATAGCTTAAAAAGCGATGCATTCGAACGTTCTATATGCTTTCGCCCTCAATGCCGTTATATTCATAATTATACGAGATGTATATTAAGCCTTTCTGGTTCTACTATCAGTTCAAATTCGGATAGTTGTTTCAATTATCGTTCTAGTTCACCAGTAATTGTATTGGTTTTTCGATTTTATTTATAGTGTTATTAGATGATAGCATAAGTGAAGCCTTATTTTTTGTATCTTCTTTATTTGGAACTTGATGGGAATATTCGTTCCGTCTTTTATTTATGTATTGTAAATAGCTTTGCCGATATTAGTTCGCACTGTTTTTGGCTTCTCTCATGTACTTCAATGAATGTTTTGGAATGAAGTCTGTCTCAATGTGAGAGTATTGTTGATCACAAAGTTACATGCGCTTGAAGATTTCGGTTGCTTTTGAGTTCTTCTCGTTGGCCAGTTAAAAAGTATGCATTATCCCAGATGGATTGGCGAGTAGTGATCATCACGTATAATGTGAACATGCAACGTGCTGACGAAGATGACATTGAGAAGCTCCTTGCGCCAAGTATGGCTGTCAAACCGAGCATATTAGTGATTGGAATGCAGGTTTGATACTTCAGCGTGTCTCAGTTATTTAGGTTCCATTAGTCGAGGTGATCCCTAGATAATTCTTAGAATCGTTAGGCAGGTGCTTGCACCGGTTAAGGCTTCTGCTTTCTGGAGGGTGACGGACTAAGTAATTGATGGCTCAGACAAGCGATGAATACGTAATTAGGACTGAGTTTTCGGTAGTTTTTATACTCGGTTTTGGAAACCGTGGTAAGTTTCCAGAACGAATGAAGGATTCTTTCCAGTGAAATAAATGGATTTTAGTGATTCCAGGAAGTTTCTCACGGTGAAACCGTTGTCGGCGGAACAGCTGTTACATGGCAACGCCAAATTTTGGAATGGATGAGTACAAGGAGTGAAGGCATGGTGTTGCTCACAAAAACTTACCAAATGACAAATCAAGTGACGGTTTATCTGAAGCGAGCTCTTTTACCGCAGGTGCGTTACTATGCTAGTAGTCTTGGCTCATTATTTTCTTTTCAATAGCTGAATGTGTCTTATTACAAAGGAGCTTCTTTGAATCGCCTCTACGACTACGCCTTGACTGATTTCTTACAATTCTGTAACACTTCAGAGCTTTTGGTATAAATGACTAGAAACAGTGGACTCTGATAATAAACTTACGATGTGATTCTTTCAAATGTGTTGATTCATATTTTCTGATTAGATCTTCTGTCTTTTTTTGTATTACTACATCTTGTTATTTCTTCAAAGCGGTATTTCAGATTAGAAGAATCCAGTTTCGCTTCAGCCGCAGTACTATGGGTGGACTTACGGGCCACAAAGGATCTATAGGTGTGAATATTTCACTACATGTAGGTTAATCTTCCTTATTTTTCTAGCCAAGTTTTCAATCAGGCTTCTAAGGCTCAAAGCCCTTTTTCGACGGATAATCAATTCATTCAGGGTGGTATTTCCGTGGTATTTGTTGAAAGTCATTTCATCCATGATGTCATTTCCTACGACAGAAGGATAGCTCAATTTCATTCCAATAAAACTTGTTGTTTCCCTGAGGACAAGGAAGTCAAGTAAGTTTTTCAACCCATATGTGTAAAAAATGAAAGTAGTTGTTTTTGCGATAGCGAGTACATACAACTTGTCGGTTAGCAAATGTGAAATAGTGGAACGGCTTCGACGTTGGTTAGTTTCTATCGAAGATGCGCTTAGCTTTGCGGTTCTATTTGATGTATTTGCGCCTGCAACCCAGCCTTTATGCTGGTTCTGCGGGATTCGATCCTTGTATCACTACGTAGAACCAGTGCCTATTGGTATTACCTCACAACAGTTTTGGTAAAGTGATGACTGTCCTCAACTCACCAGGCAGTCAAGGCTGCCCAGGAGAGTTTTGCCTGAGGAATTAATAGTAGTGGTAGCTGCTCTTCAAAGCCAAAAATCGGCCATAATCGTCTAGCTTCGAGAATTGCCCTTATTTCAAAAAATAGTCTTTTTTAGAGCAACGTTCTGGCTTGGAGATTTGAACTTTCGTGTTGAAAAAGAACCTGAAGAAGCTCTAGAATTTATCAAAGCGAAGACTTGCCCCAAGTTACTAGGTGAGTGCTTCTTTGAAGCCGATCTGTTCTAAGGCCAATAGTAATTTTTAAAGACACTTGTGAGCAGCTCAACCAAGCTGTACGGCAAAAAGAGGCCTTTGTTGGATACAAGGAGCAACCAATTCATTTTCCACCAACTTACAGGTTCCCTTTTCATTGGTTTTTAAAATATCTTACGTTTCTGCTCAAAATTAGGAGTAGAATAGCCACTTTACCGCATACAGCTGTGTTGTAGGTTCTTTGTTGGTTCGACGGAATACGACTTGAAGCGGACGCCGTCTTGGTGTGATAGGGTATTATTTACGGTAAGTGTGTTTGTTCTTTCAAAAGCATAACGGTAAGAGAAGACGAAGGCGACTTTTCTCAATTCTAGGGTGACATAATCTCTCCTATAAGCTATATATCTAACGAGGACGTATTGGTCAGCGATCATTTACCAGTGCAAGCAGTCTTTGACTTGAAGGTTTGTCTTTTACAATTCACTATTGTTCTAATCAAATATATTTCAAGAGAACTGTCAAAAGGGTACTTGTTAATCAGAATTGCAATTTCAACGATATGATGATACTCGTATTTTAAGTTACTGGTTGTTTCTAAGACTTCTCGTAGTGTTAGACTTTCTCGTAGCTTGAATCTTTCCACGGCAGAAAAAGCTAGCTTGAAAACGGTAGCTCCTACAGACATTCATACCCAGAATGCTTAAAAATGTTCTCTTACGCTCACGCTGAGGATGTCATTTCTACATATCTAGTCATGTGTTTTAATCTAATTCATATAAGTTGCTGTTCAGGTTCCGGTATCATCAGCTAGTAACTGGGATGTATTATTTGAACATCTGCCTCCATGGTATACTACCGTGCCTTTGATTAGCCGGTTCCAATTCCGACACAATTACTGGAGCAGTCGTGGCAGTTACCTCGATTGGGCAGCGGTCTATCCGGTACGTAATCTTTAGATTTGAAGTTATTTCAGTGGAACAACATACTAGAACTTTATATTCTCCTCTAGTTTATCGTAGTTCAACACAGTGCTGTTTTATCAAAGGTCGTAAGATAATATCAGTATGGATACATACCATTGTTAGTACGCGTAGGCCTGAGTAAAAGGAGTTGCTTTCTTCGATTCGCACCAGTACGCGTTCCGTTTCATTTGAATACTACCTTTTCATTTTGGATTTAAATGCAGTCGTGCGCCCTGACTACTACGTTTTACCAACGAGTCACTATCACCGAATGATACTCTTATTCTGGGAGACTTAGTAAAAGAAAGAAGTTGAGGTTACGATGCTTGCGTCGTGCATTGAAGAACGATCTTGAACGAATATCTTTTTGAGAATGCTACATTTACAGCAGCATGCTTAAAAAGCACTTTCAGCAATCACTAGATCGATTAGATTTTAATCAGAATTTTTTACCTCACTCGAAAACTCGGCTTTCAATTGAATGTTCGAATATTTTGATTTGATTTTTTGTTCAATGCCTTAGGGACTTGTACCTGTGCAAGGAGATGAACAAGAGGTTTAAATCATTCAGTGGGTACCGGGAAGGACAAGGTGAGAGTTCACCTGTACAGATAATCGCGGAGAGGGCAGAATCCGTAGTGTCGGGTTACGGGTGCAAAGAAATTGAGAAACTTCAATTCACTTGACAGTTCAAAGACCAAGTGGGTCGGTTCCTTCATGACAGTTGGGCGATGCCAGTTATCGACTGCACCCCTAGAAACATCCAACAGACACCAATGCGGCGCCAGCAGCCTATTGATAGCATTCTTCTGGCAATCTCTGAACGGGAAGACTGATACGGTCTGTGTACCTTGAATGAAGAGGGCCTTCAACGTAAGGTCGCGACGGGAGTGAAAAGAGGTTTTCTTATGCCCACTCGAAAAAGACAGTGCTTAACAGGAACGGGCAATACAGGTGATAGGTGCTGGGAGATAGCAAATTTCTATTGCTACAGGTCAGTCATAGTTGAGGGACGTCAACTATCCTATTTGATAGTGCCGGCAGTGGATGATGAAGCGCAACTTTCCTCATTCTCGTTGTTTTTTCAGCATTACCTTGTGGTACCTCAGTAGTGAACTGGGCCAGAACTCTTTGTAATGAAACAAACAATGATTCTCTCACAAACGATAAGCTTCTACTTTCTTCTTTCTTCAGGCGACAATTGATGATTGCACGACGCCAATCAAATGGATATGGATCGCCACGTGCTCAGATCAAACAGTTCAAAACCAGCGGTATATCGTGTGCGAGTTTGGGACGTTGCCGGAAGGCTTTTATCGACTTGGGTACTTTAGTCACTACAGTAACTGTTTGATAGGGTTGTCGAAGACCTTTAGAGTAACGGAACCACCCTCAGACTGATTCGTTGGTCGCAATATATGACCTCCGCAGTATTTTAATACCTTGATGGCCAGCAATAACTAGTTCACATACATGTACATATGCCCTATATTAGTCATTTTATGTATGTAGTGTTGTAAACACATTTCTGTATACATCAGAGTGCAGCTACTGTACTACTTATTTGTGATTCGCTAGAAAGTGTTGTAATAATAATCAGAACCTAGATTCTAGTTGGCTAAATGAACATCAGCACGAACACTGGCATTATTAGTTAAGGGTCACATTCGTTGCGTTGATAATATTGACGCCGACGTTGGCGTCAATTGAAAGTGCTGATGCTGGCATCAATTAAAAGCCCTGACGCCGACATCGGCGATACTATGAATGCAGCCATTCAAGGCTTTGCGTTGCATTGTATTGATACCGCAATTTTTTGCGCCGAAAGGTTGAAGTGGGGGGGGGGGGGGGGACNATTGTTGTCCGCATTTCGAAAATGTGTTAATAACCTTTCCATTATGATGTGATTTCTACTGGCTAATCTTCGATTATGTTTCATAGTTACTAGATTCGGTTTGTTGTGATATGATCTTTTTCTACGAGGATATTGTACCAGTATTTATATGACATAGTCATTTCTACCTCGCAAGATTGATTTCGCTTCGCTTGTTTTATAAATTGCTGTGCTTTACTATTCTGAGCATTAGGGTGTTTAGATTCGATTCATTCATGAGACATTGCGAATTCCTGTTCAACTTCAAAAGTCATAAAATTACTTATTTGTCATGTCTGTGTACAGTACCTTCGTAGGATCCTTCCTCAATTCTATTTCAAAAGATTGCTGATTATTGAATCCAGAAAACAAGTCCTTTTGCAGTACCTATCCATGAACTTGTTTGTGCCCCAGTGATTATCTACCACCTAGAAAACGTGTTGTAGGTGGCCTAAGTTACACCCAGCCCACTACATAGACGAAAAACTGGAACGGAACCTTGTTCGTACGGTAATCCAGCTGTGGGTCATGTTTCGAAGCAGTGTTGGCACTGCAACACATTCCGCTGCTAATCCGATGGGCACATTATGCTAGCAGTCATCTTTCTCGCTTCCTTGCTTAGGCTCATTTTTTTCGACGCGTCTTATATGTGAAGGATTGAAATGTGCATTCGAATAAGCTTATGCCG
>UZAF01016174.1:87788-100436 GCA_900617895.1 Haemonchus placei
GGGGGGGGGGGGGAATTCTGCTAGTTAACAAACACCAGAGGAAGTCCAATCAATTTTCAGTGAGAAAGTTAATTTATTCATTCATTATAATGCACTCAAGGGTGTGCTATACGTGTTGGGTAGCAAAACCAGGTGCACATTCTTGCCCATACACGCTTGTTTGCTAGGATATTCTGCGAGAGTGATAGCAGTTATTGTGCTGAATTCATATCACAAAACTTATCGCTGATCTTTACAGATTTCAGTTTCAATTACGTCGATCCCTTCGCGGTTCGCGGTCTTCTTCTGTCGGCGATTGGTGGGTTCACAGCTCGCGTTTTTCTTTCACTTCCTGTTCCGTTTTCAAAAAATGTTTTGAAATGCCTCTTTACACCTTGATTCAAATGTGCCATGCCAAAATTCATCACAATAGAAGAGGGGTGTGAATCTCCTACTTTACAGCAGATTGGAATCAATTCTTTAGCCTGACTTCTTTATTTTATCGTACAAATTCTTCACCCCATGCCCACACATTTTCCAAGGTCTCCTCTAGCTGCAATATGCGCGCTTTGCGTTTTAAACGTCTTGGGGGCTAAGGTACAGCAAACCCCCCTTGGGTGGATCGACCCAACCGTTGCAGTGTTTCTATTATATATTTGTGAGAGTGGTATGTTGCGTCGATTTTACGACTGATCTCCCTGTTTGCTGGTTCGCAAACTATTGGTAGTAATGATAGAGCTGATAAGGGAACCGGCTGCTAATAAGCTCATTGAACCAAACCAGGCAAACTTGACGGGATCTTATGATTGTGATTACACCCTACTTCGATTTGAAGGAGCACACCATTACCACAATGAGAAACTCATCGACTGGGTGCTTCCATCCACTTTACAAGTTTTCGGAAGATTAAACCCTGCGAGAGAAGGAACTTTCAAGGGTAGCAGAGATTGGTGGACATCAGAGACCGTCACGTCACGGAGGGGAGCGTTATCGTGGGCGACTGTTTCGTTCTTTGGCCTGTCTACGGCAAGGCGAAAGTAGCACATTGAATACATTCTGTGTTATCTTTTGGTCAAACTGTACTCTCCTCTGGTAAAAACAGCTTATCGCAACAACCTGACTACTTTATTCTATTGAACAAGTCTCACCACCACATATCCACACATTTTCCAAAGTTCCTCTGGCTGCAATATGCGCGCTTTGCGTTTTAAACATAATGGGTCCCCATTTAGGCGGATCGACCCGACCGTCGCAATGTTTCTAATTTTAGTGATAGTGGTATGATGCGTCGATTTTACGACCGATCTCCCTGTTTACTGGTTCGTAAACTATTGGTAGTCATAAGCTAGCTAATAAGGGAACCGGCTGCTAACAAGTTCATTGAACCAAACCAGGCAAACTTGACGGGATCTTAAGGTTGTGATTACACACTGCTACGATTCTAGTGAACACATTAACCCCAACGAAAACCTCGTCAACTGGGTGCTCCCATCCATTCTACAAGTTTTTGGAGGATTAAGTCCTGTGAGAGAAAGAACTTTCAAGGGTAATAGAAACTGGTGAACAGAGAGAGACCGTCACTTCCCGGAGGGTATCGTTATCATGGGTGATTGTTTCGTTCTTTGGCCTGTCTACGGCAATACAAAAGTAGCACATCACTGAATATATCTTTTGGTCATACTCTCCTCTGTTATCGTAAAACAGCTTATCTGCTGTATTTGCACGGTTGCTTTCTAGAAATATCCACTAAGAACACAAATTCCGGAGATAATGGAGAGCATATTGACCAAACTGAACAAAGGGAAATAAAAACTTTATGGATGACGTTTATGGGTTTCCTGTCTAGTTCCTGATATCAGAAGCAGCGCTTAATCAGATGCCTGTCAATGTGGTCGACAAAGAGAACAACTGCTTACCCATTCGCTCGGCATTAAGTCCTTTTCGCAAGCTATTGCGCTCAATCCGTAATTCACAAAAGCGCTTCGATTCTCATCGACATTACTCAACTCAGGTACAGTTCAAGCAGAACTTATTTATTCCTCACTCTCATTTCATTGTCACGGATCACTGAGAAATTGATACTGCTTCATCCTATAAACCCCTAAACCATGAAATTTCGAAAGTGAGTTAATTCGCGTAAATAAGCCTGGCGTAAAGTGGTCTGTTGCTCGGTCGTGGTAGGTTGCTTGTTTTCATGGTTTCTTACTCATCGAGCTCACACCTAAGGTTGCCTGGATTACTTGGACTATAGGTCACCTGTACGTCGCTCTAGATTCAGCATAGAACTGCCACCTTAACACCCATGCCAATCGTTTCCAGTTCCTTAGCGTGTGCGGGAACTATGTAGGTGACCCGCCCAACTTTCCTGCCTTCGTTGGTCTTTTAGAGTTGAACGTGTTATGGTGTTGACGGGTGTGTACACACACCTCAGCAGTAACTTTTATTGTAGCTATTATTATCATTATCACGTATTCTCGATATAGAAACAGTGCTTTTACCCTCCCAGACGATTCCGGTATTGACTAACCGACCCTGGAAATATGGAAGGCTCGATTGACTGGGTGAGTACCGATCTGGAACATAGACATTGCCCAACGGATCGAAGGCAAAAGATGGTGAACAGGACATAGATAGATCAGAGAAAGTTAATATAGAAGAGCAAGCACAGTTTCTAACAGTTTTCTTCCTTTAGAGCCACCAGTAGGAGTTTTATCCCTTAATTGATGTTATTTGAGTCAGTAGTTCTGAATTGCTAGCTTGGAATCTTGGTATAGTGCCATATCAAAAATCGCATGACTTTCGTTTTAGTAGGTGCTTCTCTAATCAGCAATTGATTGGAGGATGTTCGGTCACTAGAGACAGACGCTTAGACGCATATAAGTTCTTTTTTTATGGCCTTGGGACTGATAAATGGTTCATAAATATGACACTTCATTCCATTCTTGTTGCGATTCCTTGTCTCTTGTGTACGAGACCAAAGTTGACTGCTATTCTCTACCCTTAACATCATCTTTGTACTTAGTAATAAAGAATCTATAGAATGGAAGCTAAGAAATGTTCTGAATAAAAAATATTCGAAAATAAATATTCGTGTTCGCCGTGCCCCATTCAAGTTGATCGGTCTCCTTCAATTGGTTTCGGAGTTCCTTAGCTTCAATGTAAAATGTCGCTCATGTTGTTAGGTAAACCATCCTTTTCTTCCTCTCATTTCGACCTCACGCTCTTTCAGTGGCTACTAGCTTCCTGAACGTCTCCCTTCATGCATTTTTTGATCGAGATTGACATCAACCAACATCTTTTTTGTATTTTCCAGCTCGTTTGACTTCTGAAGGCCACTTACTGGTTAAACTCTTTTTCAAAAAGCATAGGCCCTGCAACGGTTTTCCGTATTTTATCGAAGGTTTCTCTTTCAGTGGGGCATGGAAGCTTGACTCTCGTATATCAGCCGTGGGAAATCTTTCCTGAATTACTTTCAACTTTATTTCACTCTATTCCTCTCTCTACTTATTACAAAAAAGGAAGCATTTAATTATGTTTGTTGCGTTTGATTACTGTTTTATAAGCCCCACTGACTCCAATTTGTTGCACTTCACTCCACTGAGAGCGAAATTAAGGGTCCCTCACTTGCGAGCTCCTAACGCTTTGAGACTATTTCCTACTCTAGAAAAAGAAACGGAGGAAGATTTTTTCTATTGGCCCATACACTATGCGACCAGGCTTTAATGAGAGGTGGCTTACTAATCAGGATCTTTCGACTTTCATCTACTGAGAGTTCGTTGTGTTTTTGATGCAGTATTACTTTCGAACGGATGGTTATAATTGATCGAGAAAGAATAAAAGTACACCGTACACCGGATTTAAACGGATTGGGTCGGACTAAGGAGGAGATTGCGGGTAATGTAGACTGTTGAAAAGGTGGTGGAAGAGCTGCATATTAAACAGATACTTTTAGAATCTGCTTGAAGATGAGACTACGTGAGAATTTTGTTTCAGTTGCAAGGGTCGTCCGAGTTCTTCGCACCACCTCCCTACTCTGCTCGAACTTTTAGCTGCTCATCGTTTCTTCTAAATCCAGAGAACATGTCCTGTGAGTTCGAGACTTTCAACATGCAAATAGCTAATAGTAGATATATGTGTGGATTTACTGGCTATAGATCTTACTAAAGGGGGCTAGGTTCGCCTCAAACTAATCAGAAGAAGTTCCATGTATACCGTTATTTTCATTTCAGATGAACTTGCAAGCGATGGGAAATACTTGGGAAAAGGAACAACAATATCTATGAGTTAGTTGATTTCGTATTTTTTCGATTTCTTGGTATTCATTCTGCGGTTATTTCAGCTCCATCTCGCCCAGAGATTCGTCGGGAAGCAGAAGAGTTTGTCACATTTCTTAACAGAGCAGTGACACCATTTCATGGCGAGTGAAGAAATATATGATTTTTCTTCTCTGTTTGGTACCCTTTCATAGCATTTCCTCTTTTCTGCGGGGTTTTGATGGGAATGGCTTGCCGAACCTCTTATAATAACTACTCACTGATGAGATGTTTTTTTCTTCCGTTGTACCTGAGACATGTGTAATAGTTCTCCAAACTCTTTTTATTGAAAACTACAGCATCTGTAGAAAAAAAGTGTAGATGTATTCATCAATGTACGTTTTCCAGCTGTACAAGAATGCAGAGAGCGTCTTCTTCAAGGAGGTTTCCAAGAGTTGCACGAGGCCGCCCACTGGGATATCAAACCTATGGGCAAGTATTTTGTTACGAAGTGAGTTTATGTGACAATTGCTTTGAATAGCAAGGGCGTTTTAGAGCTCTTCGATCGGTTTTTAATATCATCAACGGAGTGGTGGGGTGTTATGTAGGTAAAACACTGGGACAGACTGCCGATAAGTTCTTATACGAAAGCAAGGCAAGGATAGGATCTATAGGATGGGATAGGTAGACTGTTGAACGTGAAAGCGTACAAAGACAATATAGAGAATACAAGGGAGTGATTTGATCATTAATTCTCCATGCCAGCATTTAAGCTTTAGGCTTGAGTTGATGCGCCATCAAGATTAGGACGTCATAGGGTTATGGCATTAAACTGCTGCGATGAATTCTTCTCACCAATTGTGTAAATAGTCTGATGAATGCATTGTGAATAGTTTTGCTAATAATTCTGTTAATAATTGGTATTCAAGGAATCGTTCGGCAATTATTGCCTTCGCGGTTGGTGGTGCATATATGCCGGGTAATGGATTTGCCATAGTGGTTGCTCATACCGATAGCCCGTGCCTTCGGGTAAAACCGGTGTCGAAACTACAGTCCGAGAAATTCAATCAGGTTTGTTATACATGTATCCTTATACGCTTTGGCAACTGTCTAAAGTTGCACCTGCGCATACATTACTCTTGTGCTACTTGAAAGTTCACCATATCTGCTGAATATATTAGGTTGCTGTATCAACTTATGGTGGTGGCATTTGGCGCACATGGTTTGACCGTGACTTGTCGGTCGCTGGAGAAGTTGTTTTCAGAGCGGTCAGTGTTCATGACCCATTTGTTTCTTGTGGTTACAATCTTCAGCTACTGCCAAGCCTGACTGCAATTACTCTTAGGGAGACACTCTCGCTCGGCGACTTATCAATATCGACCAACCAATCTTGTATATACCGAACCTAGCAATTCACCTGACAAAAGATCGCGAGAATTTCAACTGTAACAATGAAACACATCTACGACCTATTTTGGAGACGTTTGCCTCAGCTGGTATCAACCCATTCAAAAAGGATTCATCGTTGGTGAGCTTTTACAATAGACAATTCTTTATGAAATCCTTTCAAAATTTTACATCAATATGTTAATTAGATGTTTCTTTCAGAGTCAATCAGAAGGAACGAAAGATCCACGAGACATAGTCGCTGATCATCATGCAAATTTCCTCGATCTCATTGCTCTAGCTGCTCATACCACTGCTGATCAAGTCGTAGACATGGACCTTTATCTCTACGATGCGAATCCTGCGGTAAATATTCTAGCTTTAGATTTCAGAGAGTGGAGGGATAACTGAGTTGAATCCATTCTCTACTGGCTCTCTCATTCTCTTACATTCCTCTCAGTGATCGTGAGATTTTCAGAGAATTGGTGGCATCCATGACGAGTTCATAACAGGTGCACGACTCGATAACCTTGTTGGGACTTATACGGCCATGCAAGGTCTTTTGGAATCTTTAGAAGATGATCGTCATCTGCACGATGATATTAATATACGTATAGCTGCAGCTTTTGACAACGAAGAGGTCCGAAGTTATAGTAATTTTGCGTTAGTTCTACTGAAGAGCAATGATATCAATGACAGCTGCTTCAAGGTTGGATCCCAAACCGCGATGGGGGCGCAGTCATCATTTACCGAATATGTGTTGAGACGTCTTGCTTCTGGTGGATCGAATCCGTGTGCGTTTGAAGAAGCTATCGGTCGTAGTATTCTGATCTCAGCCGATCAGGCACACGCTGCACACCCGAACTATGTTGATCAGCATGAGGCAAGTTCATAGAGACTCAAATTTCGAAATGCCCTACAAGTTGACTGTGAAGTGCGGACGAGTTGCTGAAGTGTCCTTCTTTCAGACGAATCATCGCCCCACGTTCCATGAAGGAGTTGTTGTAAAAGTTAATGTCAATCAACGTTACGCCACAACGTCGACGACTCATGCTGTTTTGAAACAAATTGCTGCCGAAGCCAATGTACCTTTACAGGTAGGCCTAACCACACATCCCTCTCGTATACAATCAGGCTGGTTTTTCAGAAAGTAGTAGTTCGAAATGATTCTCCTTGTGGATCAACAGTTGGTCCCATATTGGCAGCTCGTCTCGGTATACAAACAGTTGATGTCGGCTGCCCTCAACTGGCAATGCACTCAATACGTGAAATGGTCGACACAAGCAGTCTCACCCAGGCTACTAGGCTCTATGCGGTATCTTTTATGATTGCTTGGCTAAGTCCCAGAGCTAGCATAACCTTCAATTTGCTTATTTTAGACATTCTTCAATAGGATGCGGTACGTACTCCCATCCCTGATGTAAAAGAAGGTCATTCATAAAGGAAAGCGAGTCACAGTTTCATACTTAATACAACTTGCTTTGTTTAATTATTATACACTTCGATCTTCTTAGACCCTCTTTTATTTCATTCGGGCATAAAAAGTTCTGACACAGCAGAATTGTCTATTGTAACAGAGGAATTGTAAAACTAAGGACACTTTTGGCACCTATGCATTCATGTAAGCTTCATTGAAGACTTGCTTTGTAGTTCTGCAAGGCGATCATGCTTGCAGCAGTGTCAGTAACAACGGCGATTCCCGATAATGTTACCTATACATAGTCTTAGTACTCATAGTGAAAAAGACTGGGAAGCACAGGTGTGCTCATTGTTAGGCAACTAATCATACCAGGAGCACAATTCACTCTTCGACTTTCGAACTATGACACATAGATTTACTTCATCACTGGCGAAAATACATAATCTCTCTCTTTAACATAGGTGGTGACCACCTGAGTTGGGCTTACCACTACAACAACGGATCGTTCTTCATTACAAAGAAGTAATATAAAAAAAAGTTAAGACTACGTCAAGGAAGACAAACCATCGTTTGCTTCTGTACACAACCTGCGAAACAGAATAACCAGTCATTACCTACACAATTCAGAACTGCACCTATAACAGCTACCTAATAACCCAAAAGATAAAGCCTGTGACAGGGCTCCAAATAGGAGGAAATCATGAAAATAGAATTTAACGATCAAAGCTGTGAGGGTACTTTCGAGCAACCGCTTACAGATAAGCTTATGTGCAGTGCTTGAATGCTATTAGGGTACACGAAAAGTTTTAAGAAAATTCAGTCGGTTTTTTAACACAAAATAACTACTGCAACAAAGTTAGTTCAGTAATTAAAATAGTATCCCTTCAGAACCCAATGTCTTTCCATCAGGGCGCTGATGCCAGCCATTTCTTCGAAAAGAGTAGGGGCGCGACGCAATCCATTCATCTATTACCTACTTGATTTTCTGACGAGTGTTGAAATTTCCCCCTTTCAAGCAGGCCTGTTGGCTTCTGAAAATAATGTAGTCATATGGGTTGAAGTCAAGTGAATATATGGGGAAAGGGGTAATCAGGTCATACTGAGCCTTTCCAGCTTCCCCATCAAGGCCTCGCATGTGGTGACCGAGCATTATCCATCACAAGCGAAAATTCCCTTGTAATCGGTGTGAAATGGAGGCTCGAATACCATCTCTCTCAGCAGTGAAAGAATGAGCTCATGTTCTTCTTGGCATGAGCGCCTCGCTTTATAGCGAGCTGTGGCCTTACGTCCAGTGGTAGGCATTGCGATTTCCTCTACAGTTTTCATATGACGTCTATGTTTCATCCTGAGCAATAATGAAGTCGGTTGATGTCGTCCTTCGCTTAAAGTTGACGAGCTTCTGACAAACACTGACTTGCACATGACGCTCCTGTTCAACCATGAAGTGGAAAACATTTGCAGAAAGAGTCCTGCCTTGGAAGAGGCTTTTGCTTAGAAGGTCGTGGATGACTTAGAGATCATTTTCTTCATTTCCTTAAACTTTGAAGAGGATTGCTCTGACGGCAGGCCGGAGCAGTATCGGTATTTGGGGACAGCAGAGCGAGCTTCGTCGCAGCAAATCTCTTCTCAGAAGAAACGATCGCACCATTTATGGTAGGTGACAAGAGAGGGGGCACTGCTGCCTATCAGTCATCACATCTCTTACAAGCTGGAGTGTCGAAGCGATCAGTTTTGTAAATGTGAAGCAGAAGGCCCCGGCAGGTTCGTCTGATCACACCTCGTTCGGTCTATGATTACCTACTTCCAACGACGACGTCAAATACCTATCGGCCGTACATAGTATTGATCTATCAACAATGTCCTTTCCCTGCTCTGAATAGAGTCCTGCTTCGGGTTCGGAAACAAATTGCTTCACAGTTGAGAGGCATAATTTTCTCAAAACTTTTCGAACACCCGAATAGTAATACAACTGATCAGGAAAGGCTTTGAAGATGATAGTTCAAAAGGTACATCAAACGTGAAAAGTGACATTAAATTTGAAAAAAGGGTCCTTAGCTTCAACTGTGTTCTGCACATCCGAGGAATGTGCTTGCGATAACATGCTGACGATTGTGGCAATTAAGTAGCTCATTTCCGTACATGGCTAAAATGAAAGCCTTCAAATACGAGCAGAGAGATATGTATCCTCTATTAACAAAGGACGAAACTCGACCGGACATAGAGGAGCAATAGAGAAAGGCGATTACCCGAACGAGATACAGTTATTAAAGTCTCTACCATGGAACCTACCACAGGGGTGGCTGTGAGATTGTTTCGTATTAGCGAAAAGGGTGAAAAGACGCGTAATGAGTGATGATTCCATAAACTCTATTCGAGATGCAACGTCTCTGACAGAGTACCGGTGTGCCTTAACCCATTGGCGACCGCGCCCTTTTTATTGTTCTTACATTGACTTTTCATTTTTCTTATAACTGTAGTAGGGAGTGAACGAATCCTGGACCACAATTCCTCAAGATACTCTAAAAGGCTGTGAGCTCAGCTGATACTTGAAAACATGAAAAAAAAACTTATAAGAACACTTGATAAATAATATAAATACCACAGGAGCACGATATGGTGTGGCCCGCCTACGGGCCACGCGGTCGTCAATGGGTTAATTAGTCCCTTTCGAGTGTGCCACCCTTTCGGGCACGGACCGAATCATGTTGAATGAATGACGATGAATGATAATGCTCATGGAGTATTATTATAATCAGACATCGCTAATTCTCAATGAATAGAGAAGGAATAGACTTGTATACAAAGAAATAGACTTACTACTTCGGGCATGAATTGAACTAAAACGATACTAACACCCCAGATCACGTTTTTCTCCACGGCTATCATCGGCGAGAGATGGAACAAAAACACAAACGGAAGGCTCAGTCGCGAATAACCAGGTGCCACGCTACTACTTTTTGAACCCTCAATTTGGAAGCCTCCGCCCGTCTTTGCTTGAATCTCTGGCCACGTCAGCAATGGTAAATAATAAATAAATAGCGGCAGCAGTAAAAAGTTTTCAGCCGAAGACAGTAGGTTAGTACTGGGGTTCTTTTCTAGTTCTGCGAGTAATGTGGAGTCGCGTCCTACAAACTCTCAAAGGCGAAACGCCACAATGCGAGCGTGCGCCCATGGTTGTCAAATCGTAAGGGCGTCGAGCCCTAGCTGGCATTCCCAGCTAACTCTAATCGCAAGGGTTCGTAATGTACTCTCACTCCATGGAATCGTCGAGCTAAGCAGTTATCAAGGCACAGTAGGCAACTAGATGATCAACGAGGCTGAAACACATAGTCGCCAAAGTCAATTAGGAGGGGGTAGTAAAGTAAAGGTTTCATCTTGTTGCCAGTTAATAGAGTAGAATATCAAAACGACTTCACCTCGAACGAGTCTCACGAAACATCAGCATGCTTTGAAAACCCGCACTCTGCACTGTTGTATGATTTAGCTACGCCGAATGAAAGCGGTTCAGCACTACTCCAACCGCTGCCGTTGAAAAGATAGAAATTGCTGGTACAATTTTGCTTCTGTAAGAACTTTCTGTAAAAACGAAAACCCATTTAATCAAAAATGGCACCTCATCTGGGATAGAATAAACAGGCTCTTCTTTCAACACGGGAGCTGGACTTTCATCTCTCGTGATAGGGAACTTCAACTTAAAGTAACCCTCAAACTATGTGGTCGATTCAAATAACATATCCCTTTATTTCTCTGTATCATTCATAGCTGCAATGGAAAAAAAAAGAATACCTTCCGTTCTGTGGGTACTATTTGATCATTTCTCAACAAGACGTCGCTTGCAATGTACGGGGCATGATCGATTGAGAAATTTGTGCACTGATAATTCTGGAATAGGAGGATTTGACTCGCTATATTTTTCAAGGAAATTACTAACAGCTCTTCCGCTCCTCTTTAACCTATATTTGAAGCAAAATACAGATTAATATAAATAGGGATAAGTTGAATAAATGCTCATAAACGGGAAATCAGGTGGCAGGTGTCAGGTTGGAGATGAGTGGTGCTTTGGGCAAGAACAACAGGGCACATAGAGCTCAGCGGAACCCGCATACAGGGGGCGAACATGCACTGCAATGGTTGCTGCTGAAGGCAAAAGTACTTATTATGGCTCCGAGAAAGCCCAGACAATGGGAAAATTAGGCAAAGGTTAGGAATGGTCAACAAATCAGATGAAGGAGACACACCTGCTGTGGGCGGAGCCTCCTCATAGTGACTGTCTCGTTCAGTGACTGGTACGTTTCACGCAAACTCATAACTAGATTAAACGAAGGTGTGAAGGCCAGAAAGAAATATAAAGGAAGTTTCCAAAACCTATGACATGTGGGGCACGCGAAACTTAGGCAAGTTATGTTCACGATGGGTGGACGTGCATTCAAAGGGAAGATGCAAGAAGAGTTCATATAACTTCGTTCAACAACATTCTGGAACGTGGAAAAAGGCGGTCTAGTCATTGGCCATGGACAAATCCTCAAAGTGGGAGTAGTTTCCACTGAGTTCGGCGGGACTAATTGTAAGATGAATAGTTTATAACTCTGATCGAAAACGTTCTACAGCTAGGGAAAAAGTAATCAGAGGGTATAGAGGAAAGGGGTCAGATCCTCAAAGTGGGCTTGTTTGCCTTGCAGCGGGCGGGGCTAAGCTCAAAAATCCATGATTCGATTAAAAATGCTCTAGATTAAGGAAAAGAGGTGGTCTGAGGCCATTGGAGAAATGCACAGGGTGGGCCAAAATTATGATTACAGCGCGCGCTGACGTTCATTGCAAATTTTTTCTATGTTCATAACAATTCATTGAATTTCTTCCATTTCACAAAGTAGCTT
Organism: Haemonchus placei; assembly: GCA_900617895.1. Lineage (NCBI taxonomy): Eukaryota > Metazoa > Nematoda > Chromadorea > Rhabditida > Trichostrongylidae > Haemonchus > Haemonchus placei. Next base: position 99,701 of record UZAF01016174.1, read on the forward strand.
ACGTTATTACCTTTCTAATGATACTAAACTTTGGGTAGATTTTTAACATAATATAAGCGTAACTAGTCCGTGAATTAAACGTTGTTTTGCATTTACAAACACTTTTGGCACGGTGCATCTACAGACGAATTAGCGAAACAAGGCAGGTATTGCATTCAACAATAAGACGCTCTCGAGAGTTGGGAACGATTGCAGATAGGAGTGGTGAACCTAGGAAAGTGTGGTTGTATTTGTAGGAAGTTTCAAGAAAGCAGGGCAAAGGTCTACGTAGGAGCAAAATTCATTCTGAGTCCAAAAGGGTTAAATGAATGGATATGTCACGAAATTTTCTGCGTGAAATCGTGAAGCATCCCCTGCACAACGAGACCGTTATACGATCAGAAAGTGATATCCCCAGAGAGCAGGTTAAAGAGAAGAGAAAGGTTGGCTAACAAAAGCTGCCTGTCGCATCCGAAAAAATTGTCCTACGAAATTCCTGTTCACCGACGAGAAAAGATTCACAGTGAAATAGGTGCTCAATAAGTAGAGCGATAACATTTATATGAAGCTTAAAGAAATGAAAGTGATACAGCGCCTGGNAGGGAACTTCAACTTAAAGTAACCCTCAAACTATGTGGTCGATTCAAATAACATATCCCTTTATTTCTCTGTATCATTCATAGCTGCAATGGAAAAAAAAAGAATACCTTCCGTTCTGTGGGTACTATTTGATCATTTCTCAACAAGACGTCGCTTG
>UZAF01016174.1:110186-133092 GCA_900617895.1 Haemonchus placei
CCCCCCCCCCCCCCCTCCTCCCCCTTCCCTCCCCCTCACCCCCAACAAAGACACAAAGGAGCCTCGCTAACAAGCGGTGTGCCCACACTTCATACTAAACTAGCTATTATCCGACACTAATTTAATAACTTCTTATGAAGGACCAGAACGCATAAACCAACAGTTGGTAAATATGGAGCAATCACTCTAAACGACCAATCAACTACAAATCTGAAATATCTCAACTTACTCAAGAGAGAAGTCACGATAGCACCCGTAGCCGACGACACAATTTGCTGTGTTACAGAAACGGATGGATAGGCTTGATGCTGGTTCACTACTCCGTCATCTAATGATATTACACGATCGTCAGGTGAAATCAAAAGGGATTGCAGAAAGTCATACCCTTATAAGGATGTGCTTTCGCAGAAAAGTCTGCCTCCACTTCCAGATTGCCCATAATGCTAAACTTCCAGTACCAGTCATTATCTTCATAGTAAAATAAGGATATATTATTATGTATTACGATCACACATATACTCACCGTGTTATACCACCGTAACACAGCTTTTTAGTAGCCACTTGTCATTATTCTAGCTTACAGAAACTGGAATATTAACACGTCGGCAAAAGAAAATTAAGAACATTGAGCTAAACATAGCTCCACTCTGTTCCCAGTAACAGTGAAATAAAAATTTGAGGCATCATAACGCATTAAAAACGTTTTGAACATGAATGAAAACAGAAGCAAACTTTTAAAAACATTCACTGAACCCATTCTAACAAAGCTTGGTAACAACTGAGAAAACAAACAACAGTTCGGTACATAGAGATAGATTTCAACCAACAAAAACCGAGGAACGACTTAGGATTTTTTCGATATTGTAATAAGAATAGACACTCTCAACCATTTCAATCATAACGGCGGTATAAAACTAGAATGATTTTGATATTCAGTAGTCAACAACTAAAAAATACAACAATAAGTTTCTCTACAACGGTATATTGAAGGGAAATTTCTGTAAAACATTCTCATGACTGATATCATTCGACTATTGCGCCACATAAACGATGGTTTCTCCGAGCGGATGAATGGATCCGTTACTTTTGATGGACACTGATTTCTTCTCAGAATCAACAACAAAGGTATCTAAAACGCGATAAAGGAAATAAGTTGCCAAAAGACGACGATCTGGAAGTAAACGTGTTACTTACCATTATCCTGAAGTTGTTCATTTATTGACAGCGGATTAGTACAATTAATTAGCCTTCGTTCACCACCAACATCATCCTGGTAACGCCACAACGAAACCATAAACCGTGCTGGAACGAGTTAGGTGGGTTACTAAACATCACGAGATGTCTTTTTAAACACTACAGAATAAATGACATTCCTAGCCAAGAAAAAGAGCGTTTGTCGCAGGCTGCCGCTATTGATTCAGTAGAGATGGACGCATTGCAAGCGTACTTTCACATCAACATACGGTCTCTGCATTTCATACCTGCTACTCAAGCTTTCAGCATTTACTTTACAACTTTCAAATGCAAGAAATAAGTGCCACATCAAAAGATTACCTAACCATGGCGGACTTTTACGACTGGGAACAAGGTTTTTCTCCCTATGAGAACCAGCAGAACTATGCAAAATTGCAGAGCTATGCTCCCGGGCATACTAATCAGATTAAACCTTTCTGAATGCAAACTTACGCTTTATGGATTTGTTAAGCCGTCGAAGCTTGCGGGCAACAACGTAAACCGTGTCGCCATCAACAACCGGAACCTCAACATCGAAGAGAGCGTTGGCCACGTGCACGTTACGAGCAGTCAATGCAACACTCGCCTTAAACTTTGAGAGATAACATAGATATTTTTACCCAGGACAAATTCTACACGTTCGTAGCTCTTCTCATCACGACAACAGACAACAAAAGAGAAAAGAAAAGAAGAACGAATTGAGTTTCTGTAAGTTGCTTACCTTGGGTGGTAAGAAGTGCATCAACGGTGCCCCTGGAACGACAGTCTCGGCGATCACTGATTCCACATCGGGCTCATCAGTATATTTGATGAAGAACCTGTCAAGCTCCAACGAATTTTCAATGTACTCGCGATTTTCAAGCAGTATTGCGGCCTAGACAGTACATGATTCTTAAAGAGCAGCTTCCTCAACAATGAATATGCAGAGGGTCATACCTGGTCAAAAGCGCAAGCAGATGCCAGAGCAACCACTCCCTTTTGCTCGTATTGTTCCTTTACCATTTGTACAAATGGCATGGTCTTCTTTGCGAACTTCTTCAACGACTCCTCTTTGCCCAAGAGTTGCGAGATGGTCTTGTTGTCTGGGAGCACTCCGTTGTTTTCCTAAGAAAACTGCTTCATCCACCGATCCAAACTCAGTAAATATGAACTGTTCAAATGCGCTTCCTTGGAAACAGACAAGAGGGTACCTTAGCTTGTTTTTCAAGTAACTGTAACACTGTTTTCTGCCACGTAGGGAACTCCTTCGCAACGTAGATAACGGCCTCCGATGGTGGAGCTGTGAACGCATTCTTCTTTTTCGAGCTCATTGAATTCTTGATGCGCGCACGGAAATCAGCCATGACATCTCGCATGAATTCAGCTGCCTAAATCACAACACCCATTGTGAATAGGAGGGGAAAAATATCGCGAAAGAAGCAGCAACCTTGCAAAGCGTCTCGTCCACTTCAGCAGTTTCCGGCCACTTAGAGTTCACAATGAGTTCATCCTAGAAAATTCTAGCATTTTGTGATAAACTTTAAATGGAAAATTCTGATTAACCTTTTTCAAAATCTGCCAAATGTGCTCTCCAATATGCGGGCATATGGGTGAAAGTATCAGAGCTTGAGTTTCGATAAAACGGAAAACCAACGCTTCATTCATTGCTGCATCTTGTCCTCCACATAGCTCACGATACATGTCACGTAAAGCCTAGAACAATAAGCATAGAATAAAAAAATGAGAGAAGAAGTTCAGCCAGAGCAAAAAAAAAAAACAGAAGAATCACGAATAAAAGTAGTCTCCTAGTGACTGGAGAAAAAACTCAAATAAATGTAAATAAACTCTTTCAAATTAGGAAAGAAAATCAAGCAAAGAGTTGTAGATGGTAAATTGATTTCATGGCAATAGGAAATGTCAAAAAAAGGAGAAGGTCTAGCAGCGCCAACATACTTGATATTCGAAGAATCCATATTTCAGAGCTTCCTTGAATAGAGTCGCCTCGTACTGTTGTGCACATATTCGTATATTTTTGTTCATTTCATTGGCAAACACCCTATCAGCGAAACTCCTGCAGTCATCTTTACGTAGACCATTCTGTTCCCGTAGCGCAACCTATAAGCTCAACATTTATAACGTTATAGTAAATACATCAAACACGCGCCTACCATTTCCTTCACCCATTCGATCAAATTGTACAGTCGAAGAATGGCAGCGTCAGCCATACTGAACACAAAGTTAGCATCTTCTACGGCATCTCCGGCGTCCTGCAACAAAGTATAGTTCTTTCAAACATGACATAGATCTCTGAAGCTAGTAAAACACTTACGGCAAGTGAGAGGCGCATTCCATCTGCAGAGAATGTCTCTATACCTTCGACAAGTGTCATAAAATTACCAGTGTTCTTCGACATCTGAAGTGAATACAATTACAAGGCTTTCCAAACGAAACTTAATTGAAAGTGNCAAGGCTAAAACGGACCTTCTCATTATTCAGTAAAAGATGGCCATTTGCTCTGATACTTTTTGGCCAAAGTTCTGGTTGATCAGGCCATATCGCAACATGATTATACAACAGGTAAGTGAGATGGTTTTGCACAAGATCTTTTCCAGAGACCCGCATATCAATGGGATACCTTAAATAAAAACAATTGGGTGACTGGCCCCTTAAAAATTTGAGAAGGATTGAAAGAGGAAGTGCAGTTCTGTTAGTGAAGCAATATTGCAAATAGTAACTCGGCTACTAACCAATACATGAACTCTTTACGGAGGGCAGCAAGTTTCTCTTCGGGCACGGGCATTGTCGCAGAATCGTAGACGTATCCTAAGAAGATGTAATCCCATACTGCGTCAGTCATTTGGTCGGGTCTAAATATACAAACCGAACTGTAACTGAACTGAAGGGAAAAATTTCCGGAAATTCAATAGCTTGAGAAAATAATCCAAAAAAACGAAAAACCTTATTCCTGCTGGTCCCACGACGCTACCTTCAAGCGATCCTTGTTGTAGGAGATGAGCAACGGTATAGTAGGCATTATAAATAGTAGAATCAGATAGAGACTCTATTAGATACTGGGGATCCCATGGAAGTTTTGTTCCTAGGGAAAACACAAAATTGTACCGATGTTACTAAATGTTTGATTGTACAGGTGGCGAAAATCAAAGCAAATTGATCACAAATACAGCGAAAAACTCACCGAGGCCATAGCTCCTTGAACAGGCATGTTCGTGTAGCCAATCAATAGTTGCCTCAAAATTGCGGCGAACCTATAACACCAAAATCTACTATCTAACAAGAAAGAGTGCCATACTTAGTGGACAACGGGTCATTTCGAATTGAAATTGACAGAACGCATCATCTTATCGCTCTGAAGCAAACATTCGCTAACTTTTGCAATTAAGCTCAATAAATGGAATCGAACGAGCAGGGAGGCAGGATGGGGAGAAAAAACATGCAAAGAAAACTCTACAACTGGGAAACCAACCAACCTCATCACTGTATGTGTTCAGCTGTGCGAGTGCCTTTCTCGTTTCGGATTTCCATTGTGGATCTCCGTAATTGAGATACCTACAATTGAGGAATATAAACTAGCGATGCTATAACGAAATGATATCACATGAAGGAACTTACCATTGGTCACAAAGAGCCACCACACATTCATCTCCACTTCGACTGATCACTTTCTTCTCAGGTTCCACATATCTGCAATGAAATGTATGCTTAAAATGTTCAAAGCCCAAATTTTTTTTTCACTGGAACTGAATATTCTGAACACAAGATTGAACGAGCGAGCAGTGCTCTTTCTGCGCACCAAAGCATTAAGTTACGTAAGCATAAAAATCCTATGACAATTTTGTTAGCAATGTAATGAAATATCATACTTTTTTGCAAGTCCTTCCGCGATCAGATCTGTTTGGATCAGCTTCTTCACATCTGCCGTCTTTTGGGAAGCATACTTTCCAACTAACATTACCTGGAATAAACGAAGCGAATAAACAAAAATTATTTCACCAAAAAGCTTTGAACATACGCCATCATAGAATCCCTTGAGATACACTTCCTTTTTCGCTTCCTCTAATTTATCTTTCTCATTCTGAGACTCGATCTTCAGACGATGGCACATTTCAACAGCTGCAAGATTACCGAGTCCTTCAATTTCGATGATTGGTACCTACAATGAAAAAGATTTTCTACTAATGTAGCTCAACTCGACATTTCCAACCAAACTCACAGGGTCGAAGGGGAGCACCATCTCATCCGTTATCCCGTACTTCTCACGCAGTGGTTTTTTCTTTTTCAGGTCCGACAAGGCCGCAAAATCATCTGGAGAGTCCGACGGCACCGATGTCACTACTCCGGTGCCTAAAAAATAGATCTTAAGCGAGGATTCTGATCCGAAAACTGGAGAGCCAATCGAAGATATTGGAATAGTGATTCTGGTGGAGCCAAAGAAGAGAAAACAAGAGTACTTGAACGACTCCCATAACCAACAAGCCAATTTACTCGAAAAAAAGAAAAGAAGATTCGTAGCAAAAAACGAACCCTTGTCATCCTTGATTGTCAGCATGGGAAGAGCGTAGATTTTTGAATAGGATGTAAGAGGAGCCGAAAGTGCAGCACCAAGCAGCTTACTTCCCGGGACCTTAACATGAGATGATCTGATATGCCACGAATGTTGAAACTAGCAAACCTTCTCTAGCCCGTCAACGTATCGCACCACACCATTTTCAGCCGTAAGCCCTTGATAAGACATATTTCTTGCTGATCTAAAACAAATCCTACAGAATGTAGACTAAGTCCTTATTCTAGAATGATGAAGCTTTCACGATTACAATGAATTCTTGCTGTAGAGGAGACATAATTGGACAAACATGTTCATCAATACAAAAAAACCAACCGAGCAGTTGCCACAAATACCATGTCTTCGTGTTCGCCAGCATAAAAAACAGAGTACTGGATATCTGGGTGAAGATAACAATTAGTCTGCCCGTACATGGTTTCTGGTCTTAAAGTAGCGGCAACCAAATATACTGGCAGTGTTATATGAGCGATCACAGCTGGTTTAGGTTCCAAGATCTGGAACAGAATATCTGATATTCTTCCCAACAAACAACAATAACAGAGGAACATAGAGTTGCAAGAAACAAAAACAGCCCTTCTGCAACTAAACCAACCTATGAAATAAAAAGTGAAGATTTTAAAAAATGGTCTTTGAAATAAGGTATCCATGTGTCGATGAGTCATTACCTTAAGCTGGACTAGGGTGTACTCTTGTGGACCCACACCTTCACCACTAGAGCGGTCGTGATCCATGCACGGCTGTCCATCCTTCGGAGAATATATGGTGTATCTAAATAGGAATGGTTAAAAACTTGCAAATAAGAACTTAAAACTGCGAACAGTAGAGAAGCAGACAATTGCAAATTCCAAACTTCTCCCAATGTTATGAAGTTAATCAATACCTTTTGCCGAAGTCGATTTTATTCGCAGCACGCAATTTACGAAACTGCCATTGAACGAAGGAATCATAGTATGGATTCACGTCTGTTGTTATGAAAGAACGTCGCCAGTCAACCTTAATGTTTCAATTCCAATAAGCTTTTCCGAACTGGCTCAAAATTTGAATGAAGGTCGAAATTACTTTAAGACCCATTCGCTTCAGGTCCGAAATACAATATGGAGGGAAGTAGTCTAGCCAGTAGTCAGTGTCTGCGAATTTCTTGATCTCTTCGTCAGCCAAACCCAAAGATTGCATTATCTGCCATTGGTACTTGGATGAGCCAGTCTTCGCCACAAGTTTACTCTGAAAATACCTTCAGTAGAATATGCTTGATGCTAAGCTCACAGAAGTCAAAAAGTGAAACAACCGTAGGTAGAAATCTCATTGGGCAGCATCTTTTCAAAGCATATGAAAGTTGGAAACCATGGAAATCAAGGTGAAAAAATAAAACTTCGATTGCAGTACTATAGTTGCCAACATGATTTTATCCTTCACCTGAGTAACCTTGATTTCTCTCGACGTAGTTCCTCGATTGAATGTTCGAACAAACTTTAATAATTCAAATAAAAATCATTACCTTCTTTCCTTTGCTCTTATCCTTGGTAATTTCATCGAGGGAGGATGTTTGTTCTATTGGAGCTTCTTCCTCGTCAAGCGGAAATCTGAATTATTAGGTCAGTTCGGGAAAAAATACCTCGAACGAAGTTATAAAGCCGAACCATCGTTTGTTTATTGATTATTACCAGTTTTTATTTGCAATAAACACTTGTGCGGAACAAGCTGTCCCATTATTCTGTTCTTCTTGAGTGATGGCAACCAATAAAGGAAAATATTGACTTACTGTGGAGGGTATCCAAAGTCTTGCATCTCACGCTTCAGCTTATCAGCACAAGCTTTGATAGGCATTCCTGTGCAATGGAATCCAAAAGGAAATAAGCATCTCTTCCCAATTAATCGCTGATATCCCACAGCAAACTGAAATGGCAGGTTAAAGAGGAGGACTGTCTAGATCATAGTTTGGACCAGCTTTCACCTCGCATTTGGAAACAGTGAATGTATGGCCAAGATGAAGGCGTCCATTCATATACGGATATGGAAAGGTTGTTAAATACTTTGGCGAATCTCTAGAAGAGATCGAACCTATAGTCATGCACAAAAATTAAAATATAAAAGCAACAAACTTGTCGTCGGCATCCTTCTCAAACGCATGATTTTCTTCCCATAGCTTCTGTATCTCCGCTTCTTTCTCAAGGAGTACCGCAACTTTCTTTCGTTCTTTCCCGGCGGCGGCCATTTCTTCGGCCAATTAGTACCCTGTGATTGAAGTATATGATTGATTGATTGAATACAACAACTACATTTGGCCAGTGCACCGGTCAAATTCCAGGAAAGGGAAGAAAAGGTTGCTGTGTGAAAGACAGGTAAGAGTGGCGAAGGTAATCCGCAATCAGTTTACATGAAGGTCGCTTAAAAGGGATTTATTACTGGTAAATATAGTAATAAGAATGCTCCTGGTAACTGAGCTGTCAACTTATTGAAGCTGATCCTCTTCATAGAATGAACGAAACATACGGACGTGTTTTCCGCTATTGCTGAGTACGTTGTGCAGTTGCGTAAAAAGTCACTACAGTAATCCTGCTCCCAAACTTCTGCAACGCGGTGGTTCATTTCAACGCGACGTTACTCAGAGCTTCACACTTGGATTGCCGTTTAGGGTAAGCTTGACATGCCGCTCAGAAGGTGGCGTTAATGATCGAATTATTATGTGCATTATATGGCTCTGTTGGTCAGATGTTTTCGTCGCGATAACTTCAATATCGGCTACTCACATGTAGACGCTCTTATCCCTAGGAATCTGCAGAGTTATATCCTCCAAAACCAATATGCCCTCACAAACTTTGTCGCTGAAGCGGCCTTCATAGTCCGCGATATACTCATGGTTAGAGTAGGAGCGTCTAACACCAAAGTCTACCCCGTCAGGCTTCCCTTTCTGACTTTGGCTGATTAATCGAGTGATTGGTTGGTTTGCACTCGATTAGCCACCATATAAAAGTTTCTCTACTGCTTGCAATGTAAAAAGGGGAAAGCCTTGAGCGCATTTGTGCTTTCAGCAGGTAATCGGGCTTGAACCGTTTTGAAGCATCAATAATCCCCATATTCGACCGAGGACCTACTATCACAAGAAAAACAGCCATTGTGATAACAATAAACAGTGAGATGAGCGAAAGAGCGAAGTCGAGCAGATGAGCTCTGCATTACATTGAGTCGCGCAAACGGCTGTATCGATCGCCGCACGCGTATCCATGCGTCGCGTCTACAAAGGTCGTCGTTCCAATGAATATTGTTGACCAAGCGCGCCATTCCCAATTGTGGGATGTGGGTGGGATCACTATTACCCACAGGAAAATGATTAGAATGTATCAAAGTGTGGTGTTTCAGCTTTTCCAATGAAGTATTTGCAGAGGCGCAAGACCTCAGAACGGGAGTGAGTGGTATGAGGAGGTGGGATGTGCGGTGAAGGGAAGACGGGGGAAGAGGAGAAGGGATTAGACCATTTCCGGGTTCCTGCTTGACCCTCATTTAGCACAGGAAATAATGGGCGACGAGAGTGCGCATTCTAGAACAGTGGTTGAGCAGTTTATTTCACTCGGTTTTAATTCGGTCAATGTGATCCTACAGATTCAAGTAGAGAGGAGAAAAGGAAGCACGTGATGAAGAATTCATCATGAGAAAGTGAAGTAAGTGTACCTCTTAGTCTAGAGGCTTACCTGCGGAGCATTCGCATAGTGGAACAGCCCTCCAACGCCCCAGTGAATCCTCATCGTAGACGAAAAATTCAAGAAATCGTCAGATGTCTCTGTATTTCTATTGGCCCCTTGTTGGAAACCTTTTGACAAACTTCCGTTCAGTACGTACTTCTGAAGAAGACACTACCAATCTGGTGTCGAAGATGAGTGGAAGTCTTATCGTCTCCTTCATTTTGAGGTTCCATTTCGCAATATCAATAGCAGAAATAACCGTTCACTCACAACTCCAGCGTGGCCCACATCGCATGGAATGCTTTCAGGGTAGATTCTCTGTCGTTAACACCAACAAAGAGTACAAATGTCCTCTGAAATCATCATCATAGCAGCTTTACTGACATCAAATCTCGTCAGTAATCTGTATAGTAGTTTGGATCTAGATACAGAGTTTATGACAATTTATAAGCTGATGTGTAATGGAGAGAAATGGAGAATCGAGTGAAGTTCAGCTCAGAATCAACAGTTTGATCTTGCTCTTCACGAGTTTTGGACGAGCCGGAAGAAGCAGACAACCCGGCAGACATTGCGAAACGCACATGCTGGGCTGAAAAACCAAGCAACAAAAGTTACGTCGGAGGTAGGAAAACAACTCACTGATGAAACATCAGTAGTCCAGTTCACATAAACAAAGTTGAGTTCTTAACGAACAAAACAGCCCTGGCTCAGACAGTTCCTGTAAAAGTCGACTCATCGAGGAGTACGACGTTCGGACTTTCCTACTGTCACCCTAGAGCAGCCACAGTTATTGTACACGGCTGTGGGGAACTGGGCGTTTGGAGGAAGTGACCGCGTCCGCCCTTCGGGGGTGCACGGGGCACATTCTAAAGGGCGGAGCTGGGTGGCTGTCAACTTTCTTCCCATCTGTTGATCACCGAGCTACAACAGTTTATGAGGAGCTCAATCGGTAAATGTTGCATTGTTTACAGTTCTGTCGCCAGTTAGCTCTGAAAAGTTTGAAGTCCTACTCTCGAATTTACTATGGCAACAACATCGGGGTGTACAAACTTTGAGATGACCCTGGGTCATTCCCTAGGACCATAGGATCCGAGATAAAAGTCACCTTTTTGTCCTTCTAAAGGTCAGACCGACCAGTTATGAAAGACTTGGTCAGGTTCTGAGAGGTTGGATCCTCTGACCATGCTGGCGATAACGACTCTTCTTTCTTTCAAACTACCCATAATGCTTTTATGGGTGCTGTGGTTTTGACAGCACCGGTGAATAACACCTCCCAGGAGCGCACAAGAACAAATACGCGGTCATTTATTACTTGAGCTGCCAAAGAGGTCAGTGAATAGAAAAAAAGGAACAACAGAAAAATCAAAGACAAAATCAGGTATGATCTTTCTTGTTTTTACAAATCACACGGTTAATACTGCTTTGATAGGAACAGCAGAATGACAAAGAATTAATTGTTATCTGAACATTTCTGATATGTATAAAAGCGAAAATATGTGAACAATCGTAACAATTTCAAGTAAATACAGAGTTAAGACCACTTTTCTAGGCATAATATGTATCGTCGTCGTCATCCTCAGGCTTGAGTATCAAGCCGCCACCCTTTGCATGAAGCATTCGATGAGGTCCCAATCGCCAGTTGCGCTTGGCTCCGAACTGAAGAAGTCACTTCTTTTGCAACGATCAAAAATATCATTGAAATGATTCTTTTTTCGATGGATCACAACAAAACGGCAAGGATGCCTCTCACTGTTTGTTGAAATGAAACTACTCAACCGCTGAATGTAGGGTACTCTGGAGTAAATGGTAGAGAAAATGGTGCTAGTGAGTGGTTCACTGATTAGAAAGAAAATTAAAAATGTCCATCAGAAGCAACGTGCCATGGTGTAGTACACAGTCGATTTGAAGGAAGTAGCATGTATGGGACGTAGAGGTGGTGTACCGTGAGTGGAAAGGTTGAATTAACATTCTTTAAAGGCCACACATATGAATTCCTAGCGATTCCTAGACAGTTGTCTTGTCCACCATGTCCTAGTTGGTAGTTCATGTTCAGTTCGCTGACTGACTAGTTATCTCGCTGTGCAGCAAGTCGTTTGGGCATGAACCCATTGTAGGCTAATTACACCACCTTGCACCTCCAGTCCCAACATACTTAAATGGTGCTCTCTAATGATAACCCTCTTCACCATATGTGCATTTCCTTTTTATGGGCATCGTTTATCGCGAACAATGTCTTTGAGACACCAGGTATTTTCAGCTAAACTCAATTTTGGAAAAGTTAAGTATCTGGGAGTTCCATTTTACCTTAGATAGTGGTTGAAGAGTTCTGTTGCGGCATAGTCACAAAGTCATAGCGCTGCTACACAGGTCGAGCAGGTGGCTTGGGGATTCCCATTGCCTCGGTTCAGTTCAATGTGTTATGCAGGTAGCGGGCTTTAATCTAGCTTGACCAATGCGGGCAACCAAGTGCGTGACGATGTGAAAGAGCAGCAAACTCTCTTCTACAGGCTAAGCCCGTTTTGAAAAGTCTGGCGCAGAGTGAATTATTACGGTTACCTTGTGGTGCTCACATATAGGATGACCACCCTATCGATGCAGAAGCCCTTGTTTTAAATATAATAGTTTCTACAAAGTGGTAATGGAGACTAGCCTCCTAAGGTGCTTGAAGTGTGAAACTTACCTAATGATTTTAGTTTTAGGTAATGTTTACAATTTGGAATAGACCAACCTTTTCGAATTGTGTGACATCATCGTATTTTGTGATACAGAAGAAGTTGATGATGAAGAAGGAAATCAGAAACAATGCGACAGCGAAGATTGCAGCCACCACCACCGGACCAAAGTAGTCAATAGTCTCAAAATCCTGCTTCGCCATTCCTGTAACTATCACCCAATTGTCCCCAGGATCCAATTAGCTGGCTAATACGATTATGAAACGAAAAACAGTGTTCATCAATGAAGGAGCGCCACAAACTATAAACAGTGCAAAGTCTCTATTTTGTAGGTAAGCGAAAAAACTGGGAATGAACCGAGGCTTTGTGCTATAGAAGAACACCGAAATGGATTCGCGGATTTTCGAGATTAGAATGATAAAAAATGAGTCACACTGATTGTCACAGCTATTGCAGTAGTTTCTCATGTAGGTCTTCCTGATGCAGAGCTTCGTTGTCGCTTGGCCTAAGAAGATGGTAATTGCAAATGATGACATTCTCTTGCTATCAATGTAATTTGCAAATACGAAACTGCATAAAAGGAAAATGGGCATTTTTTTCTCTGGAATAGGCCATGCCTACGTCTTCCGCTTAGAATAGTGACGGCGTATGAATGCGTAATTGACCTGCACAACAATTTTCGGCAGACAGTCTTCGGATGATTGCTTATTTCTTCATGATTACTTGATTTCGACCAGTGAATCGCAACAAAAGTACCGAGGCAAGGGATCTGAATGGGCTCCGACTCCACAGCCAGACACGGTACCATTTACCAACCGTTTTTAGTTTCTGATATACTGCTTTGACTTTCCATTCGACCGACCTGTTGGTTTTCTAAAAAGATCTGGACAGAACGTCGGGTAGGAACGCAACATGATCCTACTGCACTGGAGAAACTATCAAATTCGCGAAAAAAGAAAAAAAGATTTTAGGGAGAATAGGAGGCGGCGGGAGCTTGTAATACTGCCTCTTAGGAGGTTTGAATCATATAATTTTGTATAATCAAGCATATGTTCAGCTCAGACAAAGACATATGCGATAAAACAGAATTTACTGCAATGTTCCGGATTACAATGGCGACAAAGCGCTTGAAATTCCGAAGGCTTTCTTCTGTATCTCAAAAAACGACAAACAAATAGAAGAATTGAAAATGATGAAAATGGGCGCTTCACAACTCCAACGAGCCGGAAGGAATTTTGAAAATTTCCAGGGTGAAAAAAGAAATATAAAATTCCTGTTCTGACGCATTTCGTCGATATGTCATTTTTTATTTTATTTTACTTATTATGCACACAAAGGTACGCCATCGGTACCGGAAGGAACTAGCATTATACTAAAATAGAACGAAGCGAGGCCCACAGGAAAACTAAACCAGCCATAAGCATATGTAAGCGGTAATGACAGGAGTTCAGAGGAGGAAGCAGAAAAGAATGGGAAAAAGAATTGAAAAAAAGCATGAATGTATCCCACCATGCCATTAGACTGTGAAGGTCATCAGAATAAGCGCAAGATCGGTTAGGATGGACTGTCAAAGGAGATCAGTCAAGATTTTTTTGCAAATTACCGCCCAAACGTATTCATAATTCTGAAGGTACATGTACCGTTTAAGAGCGGTCGCGGTGTACAGACAAGTGACTTTTACCATATGCGTGGTCCTGGGATCGAATCCCTCACGGTCCTCATATGGAAAAACCTAACCTTCCAGCTTCGAGGTTCGGTGACTCGGTACCAGACTCATATACTGGCCACACATTTCATACCATGGACCTATCATTTTTTCCCAATTCAGGACATGAAGGCACTAAAAATCCAATAATTGGCATTTCGATCATATCTGATCTGAATATACACAGCACGCTCAAGTACCAGTACTAATGTACTGCTACTGAATCCGAAATGCGGAATCAAAAGTCATTATAGACCCTAAAGATAGTTCCACATCTGGCTCTCTAGGGAAGGATGCGTGGTCACAGTGGCCATTCAACATAAGATATACACCGTTGTAGCAGTTTTCAGACGCTGATCTCGAATCACGGGGAAAATAGTGCTTCTGAAGCTTGTTCTCAGAATGCTTGTGCAGGAATTTGTTTCGTTCTGGAATCCAGACCTGAGATTAGCCTCAGAAGTCGCCTACAGTGGATTACATCTCTCCTTGAATGGCCACTGTGATGAAGTAACCTTTCCTCGTAAGGCTGTCTCGTCTGTCTGTCTAGTGTCTTTCAGCCGAATGTGGATGGGATATGGAAACGATCTCATGAATAAACGAATACATATCAATTAAATAAATAAATAGATAAACAAGTGAAAAATTATCAATCAGAGGTGCCTATGGGTAAGTATTCAAGTAGGCGGACAAATATATGCATATAAAAAAAGCTCAGCTGACAAACGTGTACTAGTTAGCCCTCACTACATTCGACATTTGAAATGGATAAGACGGAAAAAAGTGTTGCAATAAGAGGAAACGGCAACTTTTTGACATACTTTTTACCTAAAATTGTGGTACTCCAACTATCACACAATGTTTGCTATATGGTGATCCAGAATATGAAATATTAATGGCAATGACGCAGTGTAAAAGGATATGTCCGCTTCATATGTGTCCAGAAGTGAGGCAGTGGTGCATATTTGAGAAAAAATGAATGAAAGAAAATGCTAAATGAAAGAAATCGCACGGTCCAGGATCGATGCGGGATTCGATCCTGGACCGTGCGTGTTACAGTGCGGCCCTTGCCATTACATCATCCCGTCTCTCTTGGTGGGAAGCAGAAACACCAGTTTTGTATAAAATCCTAAAATTCGCTTACTGCTCTCTTTAAATGCTCATAGATATCCACAGGGGTATGGTGTACCAAGACTATAAAGAATAAACAAACCCCAGATGTTGGGATCCCATTATAATGTTGAGAGGTTAGAGGCGGTGAGTTGATGTTGTTGGTCCACTCCAAGAGGATATAAATGACGAGGATTTGGGTTTATCTTCGAAAAACATCGCAGGAAGGTGTTCTCGGCACCAGACTGTTTGGTATGAGCCCGGGTCACCTAGTTCGACCGGTCACCATCTCTTTCGTTTGACCGATGACAGTCTCAAAGACCAACGAAAGCAACGGCGAACTAATGGTTTCCCCTCCCCCTTCCATATAAAAAATGAAAAGAAAGTAGATTTTTGTCTTTGTTTCACAGACAAAGGCTCACTTTGGAAATTTGGACCTGGAAACTGATTTAACATTTCAAATTACAGATGAAAAACACAAATCAAATCTACCTTCGAATCATTTACTCAGAATTAAAACCGATGATTGTCTCCTTGGACGGATGAGTAATATCAGAGTAATTTTACAGGAGCGCCCTAATTGGCAACGCTTAATGCTTTTCAGAATACGAGAAGACAGAATGACATGTATGTGTCAGCCACAGATATATGAGAACTAGCTCGTTTCTAATAAGAAACAGGATTTGATACATGCCGGAAGGTTGATGGATACATTGTGGTTTGCGGTTTACCCATTCACTTGATGGTTCTACTTCGATTGATGTTCTAATGGTTTTTCAAAGGATATTGAAGGCAGCGGTCCAATTGCGCAGCAACTGCTTGATCTGCCTTCAGTGAAGAGCCATCAGAACCCATCACTTTTCCCTGAGCTTTTCCGGTTTTCAAAACACAAGTTCGATAAGTGGCATGTGGTATAAAGGGAACTGGCGCATCCTACCACAATGGGGTCCCCCGGGGTCGGTTAATTGGTGACAAGCTCGTGTGGGAAAATAAAAACACTGGCTTCTACATTGGCTGGCTACGTAAGTCATTGTATAGGCCACACACGCTTTCAAAAACAACAATACGATTCTGAATGGAGCTCGATTGGCATGAGGAGCATCTTAAAAAGGGACTGATTAACATCAAAGACTTCAAAACTATAAGCCCCGTAAGGCGAACCCATCATGTTTATGTATACATAAAATGGCTTTACGATCATTACCACTTATTTGTGAATATAACGAAAGGTGCATCATTCCATTCTGGATAGAGATCAAGGTGAAGAATCTTCTTCAGAGGACTATATGTAACTGCCCTGAGAAGGTGAGAGTACACTAACTGAAAAAGTTCCGAAAAGCAAGGAATAAAATGCAGGATAGAGGGCAATTCTTTTTCCAGTAATGAACGGAGATCGTGGTCTTATATGACCTAAGAAAACTCCCGGCTCTCAGATTCTCGATAAATTCCTCCATTTCAGAATACGCCGTACATTCGACTCCCATGCGAGATCAGGGTGCCACTTGAGCTTATCCCTCTTCTCATGCGGCGCTGCCTTTTTCCTCTTCATATGATTCGCTCATCAATTACTTCTTATGGGCTTGCTCATCTTCGGCCATATTGCATTCTCTTCATTACTACGGAACCATACTTTTACATGCCACGCCCCCTTGCTCCACCTCTTCCCCAAATTGAATATGACCAGATAAGATAGAGTAAAAGATAATGCCATCCTATCTGCTTCACCTTTACCCAGTTTAAGCTAGTCGAACTCATCTGAGCCCATTCCCTTCAACAGTTGTCCACCAGCCGTCATGTGGTGGAGTGGCATTATAAAAGACGTATCAATGGTGACAAGGACACCATCAAATCAAAGATCACTTTCATAGGGAAGATACTCGTTAGACTGTAAGGAAGGTCGCTCTCACCCACTCCTTGTATGAAGCACGAAAGCTTATGATAAGAGATTGTCAGGAAAGGAGGTTAAGAGTTCAGCGTTCACGGTATCGTCAGAAAGTCGAGTTAATTTCAACCGAAAACTGAAAAACATCCAAAAACAGGAGAGAACGGTCAAAAGAGTAGATAATTTCTTTTCCGTCAGTGCTTTAGACCTCGGCTAGTAGGAGAAGTACTCTTCCTCAGCACTAGGATAAAGGAGAAGGAAAGGCTCTGTAATAACAACGTTGCAAGATATCAGGGCTGAAAAATTGCCGCCAAACCTATGTGGAAGGTAAGCCATAAATATGAACTAAAACTAGGCGCAAATATTTGCTTGCTGCACTTCGCTTTTTCACTGAAATCTTTCGTGCTTCCACTAAATGATGGAAAAAATCATCGAACAAAAATTTTGTAAAGGGTGTTTCAATCGAAGGCAATTTTGTTCAGACAATTAACTTGCTTGTTGTTTATTTGTTTATACATGTGAGCTTTATGCAAAACACCAGCGGAATTTCTACTGTATCAAAATCTGGAAGGCGAGCACATATAAAGGTAAGTGGATGGTGGGTAACTTCTGTCATTTACCAAAAGGAAGCCGAAGAGTTAAGAATGCGTGGGTTCTTACTATTCTGAACCATCTTATGAACTGTTCCATTCCTGAGCACATAATCAAATGATCGGGCATATCCGTTATCGGGCATTGCCAACCATCAACCTAGCTAATGATATGTGACAATGATTGTTGGTTCGGAAAAGACTTCCGGAGAGAATGTTGGAGTAAGGGTAGAATTACCTCGGAAGCGCGAGCCAGGAACGATGTGGGTGCTTTCTACAAAATGGATTTCATCGACTTTCTCGTCCTCTTTCTTTTTCTTTGACCTTTCCAGCAATTATCTCAGCTATTTCAAAGTTTGAAAACACAAAAGGAAAAAAACAATGGTGCTATAATAGGCTGGTATTTTAATGAATGCACTTTTGTAGAAGAAAGTTGTTTACAGGGCGGCTAGACGTAATAAGCAGAAACTGAACTGGAAGACTAACAAACAACTATNGGTATTTTAATGAATGCACTTTTGTAGAAGAAAGGGCGGCTAGACGTAATAAGCAGAAACTGAACTGGAAGACTAACAAACAACTATCATTGTTGGTACTCTTTGCCTGTAAGGCTAATTCAGGTCTGAGTTCCCTGAGCACTTACTAACTTCTCAGATTCCCCTCTGCTTGACGTTCTGTGAGACATTAGAAGAAGTTTATTAGTAGCTGTTTTCAACTTTGGACTAAGGATTTGGAAAGAATTGAAAAAAATTCAAAAGTTCTTACCACAGCGCTCGAAAATCTTCAACCATCATTCTTGCCCTGCTACAAGTCAACCGTCTACCACGTTCATGTAGAGTGAAGGGCAGAGAAAGGGAAGGAGGGAAGTGTTGAAGCTGCCACGAACTGAGGGATATCTGTCAAACTACAGGAATATTCCGTGAAGCCCAGCGGTTCTTTCGCTGGGGATAAAACCACGTCCAAGTATACTGTAATGAATCATTTCTATGGCTAGTATTCAGCTATTTGTGGTAATAAGCCGACGTTTCAGAGTTGAAATTCAAGAATTAGGCTGTTACTGAGCAGAAATAGTAAGCTTTTACATAGCCATTGCTTAATTCCAGCTTCAAAATACGGCCGTGTCTCTTCAGAAGGAATTTACTTTGGGGAGAAATGACCCATTTCTCTTGATTGATGATGAACAAACAGATTTGATGTTCTCGGATTGTTTTTACAACATTCAGGTGGTTTCTTCAGAAAAAGTCAATAATAATGAAATCCAAAGGGATCTTGAGCCTAAAACTTCTGGGTTGTTCTGCCAAGGTTCTCCAGGAGATTGAGAGTTCCCAAAAATGAAAGTACAAAGAGAGCGAGACAGAGGTGTCGACTGTTCTGTGGTTTTCAAAGATGAAAAGTTGGCGATGGAAATTACATCCGAGCAGCAGCGACCTCGATGGCCTCGCCGAATTACACATAATCGATATAAGAAACAGGTTATTTCGATCGGGAAGCGTTGAGGCGGAATCGTCTGACGTCGGACGGACGGACGCTGCTGCATTTAGCCCGACAATTTGATAGGTGAACAACAAGTCAACCCTATGTGTCGTCGTAAGCGAGTTTTTCATTACCACTATATAGTCATGGCAGGGCACTTGTTCCATAGAGAAAAAGAACTACATAAATGCATCCAGTGGCTGTCTGCTGCGAAGTATACTTGTTGGTTACAGAAATGGGCGGATAATATGTTCCACATATGAGTTCCCTAAATGTGCTATGGTCATTTTTTCTACACAGGATAGTCTACCTTGAAAAGACAACGGATTTCAATGAAGATAAATGTATCAAGAAAACATTTAATAAAAAAGATAACTGAAGATTAGTCGATATTTGAGGGGGGGGGGNGCACGTCTGTTCACGGCCACCTCTCCCGAAGCAAAAGATAAAGGTGAATATGAAAATAGTTTTACCAGTTTTTGGGAGAAGATTTGCTATGGGAAGCTGTTAAGCAACTTTTTCCCATTTCAACTGGACTTCGAAACCCAAGTCTCCTTTTTGAAGATGGATGGTCGGCGACCAGGTCATTGATATAGAAGTTGTTCACCGCCTTTCCACTTAATTCAGGGTTCATTCATAAGTGTAATGGAGGGGAGAGAACGTGTTGAGGAGCTAATAAATTCACAATGTTTTGTTATTGTTGTTTTCGTGAAAGTAGATAAGTACAAAATCAACTAATTACATTCATAATCACCATTGTTGTTTACAACCTGCTCCCATCTGCTCATTACCTTGTTGGTGTCGATGTCATCGAGAAGTGAATTTGCATTTGGCTATTTAGCGAGCCACTTTGAAAAGTTGTCATCATTATCTCCTTAGTTGGTTTTACTGGGCTAGTGAAGTTGTAATCCTTTGATGGAAAGCTAGAAGGTCCGATGGATATTGGAGAACCCCTTATTCGACCTCATGTATAAAGATCTTAACTATCTATGCAGCTAACGATGGACCTTTTCGTGAAGAAGTATGGCCTAGTCAGGTTGACGGAAAAACCTGACTTCTGGAGAAATCCCACCGGAATGAATATTGCACCGCTTTTTTACCTCGGATAGTTTATTAGTTGTTTGGCNACTGTCTAATTTCAAGAGGTAACTTGTACAGAGCAAGATTATTGGGTTGTGAAACTATTATACATAAGTAGTACCAGGATCCGAATCCTTAAACATTAGTTTTCTGCATCGAGATGTATACCAAGAGGGTGCCGGCGTTTGACATCTCAGTCCATGGTGCTTTCTCGTAGTTCTAATTCTCAGTAGTCTCAAGCACGTCCAGAACCAAGTGAACAAAAAACGCTGGAAGAATTTGTCCAACGCCATGTGCAAGGTGAGGACAAGAGGAAGAAATTCAGTGCAGTGCAGATTTTCAAGCTCCGATCCTAGTTTTCAAGCTTCCGCTCTTCCAGTAGCAGAAAAAACTGGAGCTTCCGTGGAGGGCACAGATGCAAAAGCTGATGATAACAAAGTAACAGGACCGCTGTCCTCTACGTGGGCTGATGGTGCACTCGTTTACAACCACTGCTTAATAATTGGCTCCCTTGTGTTCAACCGAGAATCCCAGGAACATTTTGCATTGTGCAGTACCAAATGAGGTCTCGATTTACTTCTACAGTAACGCTTAAAAGTCTTCGGTCAAATGCTTCTTCAGTCGTATTTTTCAGTGGTAACTCGTTCACTACCGGACAAAATTTTCAAGCTGAATAGCATGGTTGTATGTAGCGCGAATATTGACCTCTATTATCCTGCAATCTAATCATGTTCCAGATATCCCAAAGAGCCTAAACTCAAAATCAATTGGGAATACGGAAATTGACCCTTCTGAAATTTTTTCCCTTTTTGGCATGTTCAAAGCATACGAGCGCTTATGCCGAGCGCAGTGAAGGAGAAAAACACACATAAGGTGCGAATCATTGCAGACATTGCCAACCTTGCCTTCAGCAAAGTCTGCTACCGCAACACGTACTGCTCTTAACTATGCATATACTGCTGCTTTACAGTCAAATAGAGTCGGATAGTGTGAAATATGCATCAGTTAAAAATATCAAAATTTCGCGCGATTTGCTCCACCGAGAAAAAAGTTACGGCCGAAAAAGGGTTGGGCAGAAGTCTTTTGAGCGCTATTGTATACGATAGAGTTCCCAGTTGCAAAGCATTCACTCGATATGGCGTTTCGTGGCTCTGCCTATCTTTCTATTACCTTCCTGTTCCTTCTGTTCTACTACTNAAGTAGTTGGTTTTTATTTTCCAGAAAATATGACAGCTACGTACTGTAAACAGGGGCATTATTGTAATACAATCAGTGTGAGAGTAATAAATAACGAAGTCAGGAAGTAAAAATAGGTAAACACATATGTATCTGAGAGTTGCTTCAAAAGATTAAATGTGGGAAAGTACGGAAGTGGTGCTGTGCCGCTTTATATACAGAGTCCCAGGGACGCCAAAAGTTATCGCGGTTTGCACCTGCTCTATAATAAATGAATGGGGCTGATCTACCCATCTGGAATGAGTGGATCGTCCCATGCAGTCCTTGAACAGCTGATTAGAAAGCTACGGAATGAAAGCTCTATGTTGAGTAGCGCCACGTTGACGAATCAAATCAAATCAGGAAAGCAGAAATGGCGAGAAATCTGGAATGTAGGGCCCTCCTTATACCTGACCATTTTGTAAGACTGGAGGATCATGGGATTGAGGGGTTGACCAACATTTAAGTTATGAACGCACAAGAGTTCGAGCTGCGAATAATGCTCGTAGTATTAGGGTATCCGGAAGGTTTTTGAGAAAATTCAGCCGGTTTCTCGGCAAAAATAACCACAGCAATAAATCTAGATCAGTGGTCAAGATAGTGGCCCTTCCTAGCCTCAATGTCTCTCCATCAATCGGACAGGGAATTGATGCCATTCCTCCAATATAAGAGGAGACGTGACGCAGTTCTACCATCTACTTTACTTCTTGACAAATGGTAAATTTTTCCCTGTAGAGCAGGCTTATAGGCTTCTGAAAGTATGGCAGTCATATGGGTTCAGGTCAGGTGAATATGTGGGGAGTGAGGTTGTCAGGTTATACCAAACCTTCCTAGCCCATCCATCGACGTCCTCGGCGGTATAGTCAAGCATTATCCATCACAATCGAAAACTCCCTTGCTATTGGTGTGAAATGGGGGCTCGAAACACCAACTTTATCAGTCAGTGATGGAATACTACTACAGTGCACTCCAGTGATCTCCCAGTAAAACATAAATACAGCACCTCAATATTATAGTACTGTTCACTCCAAACAGAATTGGGGGACTAAATAGAGGNCGGGGGGGGGGGGGGGGGGGAAGGACGAATAGAGTGGTTGAACAGAGGAAGAATGAGCTCATGCCTTCCTTGACGTGAGCACAAGCGGACTGTGGCCTCACTCCGCTGGTAGGCACATTGCGATTTCCTGTATGGATTTTCATATGACAGCTACTTTTTGTCCTCAGCAATTATGAGGTTGATTGATGTCGTCGACGTGAATGATGGAGTAGGGAGTAGGGATCGTCTCTTTCATTTCCTGAGACATTGTGGAGGATTGCTTTGAACTGGAGGCCAGGACAGTGTCACTATTTGAAGATGGTGAACGTTCGCTTCGACAAACTTTGTCGAAGCAAATTTTTTCCCAGAGGAAGCGACAAGGGAGCGACTTTTGGTAGGCGACAAGAAAGGGTGCACCGCCGCCCATCAGTCACCATATCTCAGTCCAAGCCTGAGCGTCGAAGCGATTAGTTTCGTAATGGAGAAGCAGAAAGCTCCGGTAGTCGTATCGATGGCACATCGTTTGGTCGACCATTACTTACTTGAAACGACCGCGTCGAATACCGACTTTCCGGACACCCTAGTAGTACAGTAATCGACAGTCCTGGCAAATGTTTTCAGTACATCTTAAAGGCACAGTTCACGATAATTTTGGGTAAACCAGATTATGATGAA
>UZAF01016175.1:0-11057 GCA_900617895.1 Haemonchus placei
GAATCACGTGGTGTGGTCCAGGAAGGGAAAGGAAGTGTGGCGGCTTAATGGCTCTTACCAAACTCTCAGCCTTCTTGAAGTATTCCTTTAACGGTATAAATGGTATATTAAAGTAATTAAACCTGGAAGATTTTGCCATTATCGATCGATTCAAGTGCGGAGATCTGTTGCAATAAGAAGTTCAGATCGTAGCTTGTCAAGTGTTTCAGAGTCACTTTTTCCTCGTCATTGGAATCGACCGAAGCGAGTATATCGCCTTTACACGCGAGTAGAATTCTCAAGAAAAAATCTCAATGATAGGGAAGTACGTTTTGAATTCCACGAACTCCAAGGAAGCATGAAGCAACCTGAGAGGACCAAGGGCGTCCTGTAGATGCATCGCCATGGTGCTGAGAAGTGGGATAGCCATGGATGTTTCAGACTGGAAGAATAGTGCTCTTCGAATGTCTAGAAAGTCTGAAAGATGTTGAAAAGACTTTCCAACCAAGCGGTACTAAATTGTTCAGTTTTATAGCAGCAAAGTCGCTCTGTAATGCAGAGTCCTGTGAAAGGTACCGGAAAAGTCTCACTTCTAATTTTTTTGCTCTCAAATGTGCATGGCTTATCACTGAAAGACTTGAGGAGATCTGTAGCCAAATGTACCGTCTCGAAATCTGATTCAATGAGCGGCAGAAGAGGACCAATATTAATATCTAGACCTAATTCCATGTAATCCATAAAGCGACGCTGCTCTTGTTGGCTGAAATTGTTGTTGGAAAATATTTACTGTCATGAGAAATTCATCGAAAACATAATTCAAAAAAATTAATTAATACAAATCTTAATAAGTTCAAAGGTCATACCTGCTCCCTATGGATATCAATAAAAAATCATACTTGAGACGTTTCAACAGTATTGTGACTTGGTCGGACGTGGTTGAATAAATCTTGTCGTAGCAACGGCTGTTGAATGAACGGTACATCAAGATTAGTGGCAGAAATAGATGGGAAATTTCTGGATTGGCAGATTTTTCGGCGGTTCTTGGTTCAGATGAAGCTGCCGTTTCGTCAGGAACACGCAAGGATTCAGTGGAAGACGTG
Source organism: Haemonchus placei (assembly GCA_900617895.1). NCBI lineage: Eukaryota > Metazoa > Nematoda > Chromadorea > Rhabditida > Trichostrongylidae > Haemonchus > Haemonchus placei. The sequence continues at coordinate 1,080 of UZAF01016175.1, forward strand.
TCGCTGTAGACGCCACTGGATGTGGATGGTGCATCTGGTGAGACGAGTCCTTCAGCACAGAGTCTTCCATATAGGTACGAGTCGAATATGCTGTCACCACCATAATAAAGAACTTGGTTTCTATTCGAAATAAGCAGAAAACCGAACATATTTGTGCCTTTGCTGCTGAAAAAACAGTTGGTGGTAACTATGGGACGTAACAAACGACTCATTCATAATCGTGACGTCTATACTGGGAACATGTTGACTGATTTTTTTCAAGAGGTAGAACACGAAACGTACTATAGAACATTGCATGAACGGTAAACGACCATGAAAGTGGCGAGTCACAGTCTCTCACTGGCTCGGAGAAGCTAGCCACAATGAGTGTGTGGGAGAAGCCCCACACCGCTTTCTATATAGGTGGTTCTTTTGTGCTTAGGACAATCTCACAAAGGGTTGCTTCATGGTCAACTTTTCATCCACCGTATACTTACTTTATATATTATTTTATACATATCCCTTTTGCACAATAATCGCGATCCTTAGGAACGCCAAGTAATCAAAGCAAGTTTTGAGAGCTTAAAGTTAATGTAAATGAAGAGGAAGCAGGAAGGAACCACTTGAGAGCTGACTTATCTCGAAATCACCAAATCGACAAGAAAAGTGCTAGAGGGCTTGAAAGTGCACTGGACAAACAGAATGTGAAGAAAGCATTGCTTGCAGGTATAGCCGTCACCGAGGCAATAGAGAGCAGGTAAACAAACAAAACTAATTGTAATGGGATTTATATACTAAAGCGGGAAACAGAGTGGAAGCTAGAACACGGACTATATTGGTACATTTAACTATTTCAATTGGATAAACGCAAGCGCAAATCAGAGGTGGTCATCGCAAATGAGCACACACCAATCAGTCAAGAATAGGCAGTCCTTGCCTAGTCACGGTGAATTGTGAACTTCAAAGTTTTTTGAAATAATGACGTACAATAAGTTTTCCAAATCTTTCATATAAATCAAAACCATCAAGAAAAAGTGAGTGCCTAATCTATCTATTGAATTGATTCAATTGTCTATCTACTCGCCCACTGAAAACACGGTAAAGTGCCCCTTTGACAGGGTTAAATTGTTACATCGTCATATGCTGAGATGTCGCATGTTTTCATGCATTTTCTACATTTACAATGGTCCTGCACAGACGTTGTGATCTTCAATACTATAAATTGTGCTGTTCTGGCACTCTGGCTCGTTGTTCTTGGTTCGGAGCGGTTCGAATGCGTGTGCACTACAGATGTGATCGCATTGATGCTGATATGACAAGATAGAATGTTTACTAGGAAAACCATCCTCTCAAAAATCTTAACTCATATTTCAAGTTAAGTCCCTCTCAGTGGCTAACCTCTGGCTGATGCTCATGAATCGGCGAAATTAAACTGTACTACGTATACATGCATAACTCAAAGCTGTGAACTGTTTCATAACGAGAGCTCGACTGTTGCAACATATAACGAGGCAGAATTCGAGTTCAACTATTCCGAAATCCTAACTCAAATGGCTCACACGCCAGCCCGGAAATTTGTAGGTTCGGTTTGAGGTGAGTCCTGCCATCATTTGCTTTCAGCCTACAGTCCTAGTTCTAAAACGAATATGTACTACTTGAAGTAGACAACTTACAGCTTAAGCTCTGATAATTGATCTAATCGCTTAATAGATTCAACAATGATTTCTGAAGATTGGCATACCCTCGGGTATAAGACAGATTAGACTAGAATAAGAGTAATATACGTAGATTCCCATGATTTTCTTTTTTTTCACATAACTACAGCAGTAATTTGGCATATTGGGACAGAGGTAGGGCTCCTTTATGAGAGGCTTTGTGAATGTATAATCCTACAAAACTCTGTAAAATCTGCCCGTGAGTAGCATTGGTAACAATCAGCATAGCTTTGTGTAATGTAAGTTACATGTCAAACAGTCAAACAGTGACGGTCCAATGTCTCTCCAATGGCCCCGATGCAAAATGAGTAATCTTAGTAATGCGTGAATAGAAGGGACTGACAAGTACGTAGATGCTTCATCAAACAATTTTATAATCTGGAAAAAAGAGAAATACTCAAAGATCCAAGTTTCGATTGTCGAGAGAACACTGGAGAGGGTCAACTTGTATGACATCAAACTATAGAGTCACTGGTGGTGGACGAGCTGATAAAGAGGCCCTGGCCAGACCTCCGATAAGACGCCACAAAAACAAGCCTTAGAAGGGCTACACCACAAAGCAGAGAGTTTAAAATTCACTTACGCTCAACAGCTGATGACGACTTGTTAGTGCAGATGTTTCAGCAAGAAATAGCAAAAAACGGAAAGCAAAAGAAAAAACAAAAAGCAAAAAAAAAAAACGAAAAAAAGTCGAGGCCCCGATGAGGGGATGTATGCCGGCTTCATTGGGACCAACAAGTGTTAACGTGTACTTCATTGTTTTACTTTCTGTACTATTTGACTCCCTTACCTTTGCACGAACAAACATTATATTCATAGAAACGTGTTAAACAACTCATGTACAGAGTAACAAATCACAGAAACATATATGTTTTATTATACAAGTATATCATCAGTGATCCGGATTATGCTGAAGCATAACTCTAAGCTCAGGAATTTCCGCTGCTTTCTTCTGGATGACCAACGCTGCCTGTTTTCGTTGCCGGAGTAGAATGGCAACAGAATTCACTATGGCAAATATGATAGCGAAGACTCCGAAAACGCATGAGATGTGAAATGCTGCTCGAGTACTTTGGTAACGTTGTGAAACGGAGCCTGAAATGCATGAGTAGCAACGGGCATCAACTTTTATTAGAGAAAGGAGCAGTGGTGACTGCAGCGATGCAGCTAGCATATTATGCTCAGATATGGGTAGCACCCTTCATCGCTCCTGTACAAAATTACAAACAAGTCCGCTTCACAAGGGCAAAGAACAATGAACTTGAAGGTACAATTGAGAAACTCGCGCTTCCCCTTCAATATCCTGTGAACTTTACACAAATACTAGCAAAGGTGTCACAATTTATCTAATAATTCTACCGAGTGAACTCTGTGGCCAAGTAACCACAAAAAGCTTATCCTGACATCCTATAGATCTCGTACAAAAATTTCATGCCTCAGTCTATATCTCTGGAGCTTTTTTAAGAACTACATATATCTTAACAATGAAGCGGTTGTAAATCGAGTAGTCAATTACCTGAGATCTGTACCGCTGCAAAAGCAGCAGCGCCGTTGATCAAGTTTGTGTATCCCAGGGCACCGGGGAGCTCGGACGGTCCCACCATCAGCAATAGAAACTGTGCAAGTGTCGCTTGGAAAAGCCCTTAAATTCAATGATTGCAGTTAAAAAGAGAACAAATAAAGAGGTAAGAGTTACCATGCTAGCAAAGATAATGTAAATTCCAGAGGCCAATCTTAAATGGGAATCGAAGAAGCTGGCAAGGGTGCGCTTAGCATGATCAATGACTTTCTGGGATAACCTATATGTGAGACAAAGGTTGGCGCGCATATGTATGTACCTACTTATGGGCGGTCCTCAAATGCACCATTTGTCCCACCCAGCATCCCTGTGTTCTTGACCATCGCCTTTTTCGATGCATATCCGTATATGAAACGGGTAGGTTGGAGACGTTGTGTATGTGACACGAGGATTTGGGGGCACTTCTCCGAAAAAATCGCGTCGCGCTCGCCTCACGCAATAGCGCGCAGTTGCGCGTTATGGAGGGAAACCTTCGAATTTTCAGTAGAAGGACACGGTAGCCGACGCGGAACTACTGCCGCTTGCCGTGGGAATTCGATAAGAAGTACCGCCCCGTGAAACGAGTGGTGAGTGGATATGGGTGCAATCGCCCGTTTGGAGATGCACGCAACAAATTGCGCTGCAAAACTCAGGACGATTTTGATGACTCTGGCGTTTATCATTAAGGCACGGGTTCGAAGTAGAGCAGATGAGTACGACCAACTGATTGTGAGGCAGAAACTTCAACTTTGAGTGATAACAAATTAAAAATTTGAAATGCCTAGTAAATTACAGGAGTGAAAAAGAAAAGTAAAGGAGAGAGGGAAAGGAAGGTAGAAGAGCTTTCTAGAAATATCGCATTCTCACGTTCGTATTAATCTGCTTCATGTGAAACCCACGCCACCGCGATAAACGCCACGTCGTCCTGATCGCCACGAATTTCGCCACACAATTCGCCGCGTGCATCTTCAGACGGGCGATTGTAACCATACACAACCGTAGATTGAAGCAAACGCGACCGACAAGGTTTCTGGCCTTTCAGGTACAACTAATTTCAACTAAGGTCAAATGAAAAATTACGGAAGAAGGGAAAACTTGGTCGATTGATTGGAAACTTGCCTTGTGAAAATGACTTACGATTCAATGCCGACACTGCTAGTGAAAACGGAGCTACCTTCATAAAAGGAAGCAAATTATTGCCCTCAAAAAGGAAACAAATAGCCGAAGTCTACATTCACCAATGAAATAGTGGGTAAAGTGAATAGAGAAATTTATCGCGACGTAGTGAAGTTTCAATACACATGGTTCAGGGCAAAGCCTTCGGCGTTTATTAGTACCGTCAGTGGGATGCGCCCGGCAATCGACTTCTACTTAGAATCCTAGCTGTGGTTTGAATGCATATGTGCCTTATGCAGTGACTTCCTGTGGCCAGCCGACATACAGTCAATGCTTCTATCCACCCAGACGAGTCTGGTATCAATCAACCGATCCCGGAGGGGTGGGACACTTGGTGACCAAGGCGAATATCGAGTAAGGACACGATGTTCGCATCATGCATGTGTGATAGTGCGTCTCTAGCCACTACACCACTTCCGCCCCAATACATGTAGTACAGCTATAAACTCTACTACGTCGCGATAAATTTCTCTATTCACTTTACCCACTATTTCATTGGTGAATGGAGACTTCGGCTATCTGTTTCCTTTTTGAGGGCGATAATTTGCATTCCTTTATGAAGGTAGCTCCGTTTCCACTAGCAGTCTCGGCATTTCTGATACCCACTTAATTTCGTTGAGCAAGGCTGGATTAAGTAAGGACAATTTCATGAGGGAACTTTCACAACACCATCAACAAGTTAATTATGTTACCTACAGAGGAGTTGAAACTATAATTAGTGAAGAAGGGAGCATAGCTTGAAGTCAAAAAAGCGAACCCATTCCAAATCCTGAGAAGAAATTTTGAAATCGAAATTCCCACAGAGTATAGCAGAACGCCGCAGAGAATATACTCGGTATAGCAATTAGGTAATTGCAAATCATCACCACCGCTATATGGATCTTGGTAAGACCCAAAAGCAGTGTGAGCAAGACTCTTCCAATGATCGATGCTATACCAAAGTAACTGTAGACCACTTCTGGCCTGAAAAAAGATCTGTACTTTCCAACATACTTGCATCGATCATTTATGAATGAAATATACATATGTATCTACTTTCCTGAACTGACGTCATAGACGTAATAAGTCCCTAGTAGATATTTATTACATTGAAACATGACCATTTATCGATATTTAACACAATGGTACCCTCCATGAGCAGACTAAATCTCCACACTATTCACTATCCCTATTAGAATGCTAGATAATGAGAAGAGAAAATATGATGTAGTAAAGATAGTATGGGGCACTCAAAAACACGGTAATAGTTTCGCTCAGATTGAAATCGGGAAGCAATCATTCCGATTCTTCTAGTATTTACATTTTGGCACTTATTCACAAGCTGCGGTCAAAGGAAATCAATCGGAATGATTGCGATTTAGATAAATCAAGGGAAAGCAAAAGATTCAAGAAGAAAACTTACTGCTCGATATTTTCCCCTCTCATATGACCTAGGATGTTGGACAGATAAATGATGCAAACGGAAGACGCACAAAACGATGAGATAGCATGCAGCCAAAATTCTAGGTGAAACCAGACCTGAATCGAAAAAATCGCCAAACTATACGTTTTCATTCATCAAATTGCGAAAACAATAGTGAGCTATATTATTGACAACGCTTATTACGAACATTTTAATTATGTCTTCAACAAATTTGCCAATGTTATAGTAACTATCCTTTCTAGAATACTTTGCGACGAACAAGTTTAATACTATGTATACATCCAACTATATTATTTAGTAATTATATACTCCTCTACATTCCCAGCTTTCGTGAGAATGTCCTTAATTTCCGTTGTTTTTGTGGTGAACGTTTTGATCTTAGAACACTCGTTGATAATTCTCAATGTTTCTGTTTTATAACAGAGGATTTATTGGTATTTGAAATATCAGTATCACCCTGTGGAAATCTGATGGCATTGCAGTTGAAATCATTAGTATTATTCTATATTTCAAAATACTGCTATCTCTGAGCTTCATTTAAACTTGTTGTAGTTTGTGTACTTTTCGAAGTTCTTTGCTCTTCACTTTAACTGGTGAGCTTTCGGCATACAATGCCTTCGTCAGGCCTTAATTATTTACAATACATTCACATTGCTGCATACAATCAGTCACTTTCAGTTACAGTACAAAACACATCGAATCGTACCAAGTCAACCGGAAATGTTGGAGGAAAAGGGGAAGTGGACCTGTCAGCGGGGAACTCGAAGGAAAAATGGACGCTGCTCTTGTCCTGAGGCGACTAAGTGTTATCACTCAATCAGTCTCGGTAGGTCACGCATCTCCTCTTTCGCATTGATTTCCGGCTGGATGCGGTATATTTCTCGTGCCTCCATGATTTTTCTTTCCAGTGGCCGTACCAAATATCTATGCAAAACCCTCACATCAAAGGATGGAAGGCTTTCTTTCTCATGCCTAAGTGTAACTGTGTCAATTTTGGTGAGATTCTTTTATTTTGCACAAATTATAAACTTCTAGCCAGTTGCACGGAATTCCACTGTTGAAAAACCTAAATTTCTACACTAGGTTTACTTTCTTTCTGCTGTTATTTTCTTCAGTCAGTACCCTTTGACTGCTTGCATATCAGGGTGCGGGCAGAATAACAATCATGAACTTGCACTCTTTAAGATCGCCATGCGCATATGCGAAGTGACCTCAATCGTACTGCAGTTCCCACAGCTACTGGTGACAGCTTGCAAAGGGAGAAGAAGATACTGAGTAGTTACTTCGTGAACTCTCCTGTATCATGACAAAGAATATTGTAGTATATGAATTAGTATACTACAATATTCTTCAGACAAGTCAAGCCAGTATTAATTTCAAACTGATGTTAAAGGAAGTTTGACCTGATCATTATCCACTTAATTTTGATGAGTTCCGAGAGAAAGACTCACTTTGAGACCAGTGAAGTGGGCGAGTGAAGGATGTTCTGTACTAGAATGCCGAGTAATGAATAATGACATTGCTCCACAGATCACATAGAGGGACGCCAGAAACTGAAAACCGACGCTCCACGAGTACTGAAAAGCAAATCGTGACAGTGACATCATTGGCAATACTTACCACCACTTGTGAAAATTCTCACAGTGTTGATCAAAGGAACTAGAACGCGTGGGAGTAAAAAGATGCCAATTCCAGGTCCAATCGATATGAAGGACATCATGGTATTTCGTTTCGTAGTGAAATATTCACACTGTACCGAAATTATGGCGTTCCGCATCAAGGAGCATCCAAACCCTGTACATGGATAATAAAAGAAAATAAAGAGAAAAGGAAAAAGATTAATTTTCAGTGTGCACCGGTGGTGGTCAGCAGTCCAACGCACCCTCCACTTCAAGTATCCAAGCAATAATTCTTTTAACATTGGTCAATCTCATAACTAGGTTCATCTCTTTCGGTAAACGATATTTCGAACGAAAGAGGTCTCTCTAATTGGTTTGGAGCAATAAAAAGATTTAGAGTAGAGGTTCCCACCCGTGTAAACTGTTCGACATTGCTGGTCAATACCTAAGCAATTAGCGACTAACTTCGGTTCTTCCCGCAACCAATATAAGGTGCTGAAATATGGAGTAACACTCTGACTTCCCCCTGGAGTTGCCCTCTCCCGAGCCAACACAGCTGACTTTACAAGGGATATGAAAGTGGCGGCTGTGAAAAGATGAGGGCTGGTGCTGATTGTGACGAACCGATAAGAACAGCGAAAACTGAAAGAACGGCCATCGATGGAGCCACGGAACCGAGACTGAAACCTACGAAGCACATCAGAGCACCGCAGAATATGCTAACACGAGCACCAACAAAGTTGTAGAGCATTGCTGCTAGTGGACCTGAAAAGCCCGATATTCAGCACTACTCTTACAATTCAGACTTTCGAATACTGTCTAGTATAGTCACGTTCGGAGCTGAACATCTACCTCATAAATCAGTAACTTTGTACTTTCTTTCGCACAGTTCACGACAACTTCCAGGTGCCCTTTACCAGTTGAATAACGCAAGAAGTGGTGCAAGCTAGTGCAACGGCGGCGAGGAAAGAGAGGAAATCGCCGGAATTGACGGCCTTTGAGGATTATCAAAAAGCAAATTCAGGGGTTGTATGAGTTTATGGTGGCGGGTAAGGGGTAGGAGGAGGTCTCATAAGTGGTACTGCGTAAAGGGTTGCCCAAAGTATCCTCATTACCGAAAACTGTTTTGCACTGTAGGTCTGGAATGTATGCAATAATATTAACCTTGTACTCCTGCAACCTTCATGCTATTATTCTCTGCCACTCGTTATTAATCTTTTCTAACACTCACACGCTGAAAGTGTACCACAGAAAAAAAATTATCGGAAAATACACCTCGGACGATCTGCTGATTGTAATTGGGCATACCTGGGTCGGGGATTTGCCTCTTTAGGAAATCTAAATAACCGTTTTTCTCATGGAGTCTGTCTTTAGTTTATCGATACTATTGTTCCGATTATCCGTAGGTTTTTTTTTTAGGTTTTTTTAGTACTGTTAGTGCCTTCGCCATCATCAGACTACTTGAATCACCTGTCGTCCCGTTGATCATTTATTTCCACGAGCGCGCGCCAATGACGTCTTCATTCGTACTTGTCGCGAGCCAGAGTAGTCCAGTGGATCGACCTCGCTTGAGGGACACGGGATAGAGCATTCCCTTCGTTCAAAGCTTCCGTGAAGAAGCCTGACCATCGCGCTGACGGTCGCCTTGATGATGGTTTGACTTCCCAAAGTATCCATTCAGTAACCGCCCGGTTCCAACGGTCGTCACTAAATCGCATGGCGTGCCTAACCCACCAGATTTTCGTCTTTTTGGAGTAAACAACAGTGTCGCTGATCTTCGTTCGTTGTCTGGGCTCGGAACTGCGAATTCCCTTTTGCACTTGCGTTTATAGGGAAATTCCAAACATCGTCCTTTCCAAAGCACGCTGAGTAACGCTGACAGCATATTCATCCTGCTTTCGTAGAGTCCAAGTTTCCGAGCGTACGTCAAAGTAGGAAGGACAGCAGTGTCGAAAAGGTGAGCGGGATGCTGGACATTTTTTGTTTAAGAGATAGAGAGAGAGGGTAGGGCACCCTGGCTGTCTAGGGTTTCAGTTACTGTTTCAGTCTCGATAGCATCAAAGGCTCTCTTCAAAATTAATGTCACACATAACGGCATCCTGTATTCCCGCGATACTACAATGGATCTTGCAGCAGTGTGGAAGTGATCGACTGTGCTAAACCCTCTCGGGAACCCTGCTTGCTCGTATGAAGGAATTCATCTAGTGTTTTCCCAATCCTATTAAGGATGAGCCGTGTGAAAAGTTGTTCAGTCTATGCATACATGGATTAAGTGAGTAGCCTAAGTTCCTATTTCAACATTCATTCCAGAATCTACTCGTCTGACTCTTAAATATCCGGATCGAATTTGTAAGAAAGTTCAGCAGTACTGACCACCCATCAGGCTTGTAGCCGTAGGAACCACTATCACAACAGCATCGGCTTCAGTTTTTGTGCAGTTGTACTCATCAATGATGGCAGGGACGAAAATATTCAACACCTAGAACAAGAATAATATATAAAAAAAAA
>UZAF01016175.1:11063-117993 GCA_900617895.1 Haemonchus placei
AAAAAAAAATAAAAATAAGTAATAATTGACAATGAACAATATCAAGTAAATATTTTCGAATTATTTTTTTTCAATATTCGAACATGTTGCTAAAAAAGTGAGGAATAAGCGCAAGGAGTATGCTGGCACATTTCATTTAAGCCCAACAATTCTTAAATTACGTAATCATTCAAAGTGATTCAGTCACACAGCGATCACATTCCTTGCTAGCGGCTTTTCTGTTCCTCAGAGATGAGAATTGAATTTTTTCCAATCAGAGTTGGGGAACTATTTGCATGGCTAGCAAGGAACACAGTGTTGAGAAAACCAATATAAGCTCATGTCTTAAGATGGTTATATCAGCCAGTAGATCTAGAAAAATAAGGTTTCCCCTACTAGATCAAAGCGATTTCTACAAACCATTTGAGTCCTATGATTCAGTACATCCTGAATCCTATTGGAATATTTCGGTTTCTGCTGCTCCTGTCGTGGCCGTGGTCACGATGAAAGCACTAGAGGGCGGGGCATTCGATGCAGGATAAAAAGGGGTGATTCACGTATAGGCGAATCTTGTCATTCATGTTCTTATTGAATGTCTCTATCGTCAATAAATCTGATTGTGCTCCATGTTCGCTTTGATGAGAATGCAGAACCAACTTCAAGTGGAACTCCAAGCGAGTACGAAAACGGTGCATCGCTGGGAATCGAACCCGGCAGGCGAGCATTCTACCACTGAACCACCGATGCCCCGTCCCCTCAGCTGGAGCTGGCTGAGCAAAATTTACTCAAAAAACGTCCCCTGCAGGAACAAACTTGGACCGTTAAGGAGATAGGGAAGCAGCAATAAATGAGAAAAGGGACAAATGAATTTAACGTCAAAACGGTTCGAAGGATTTTGCTTAACTTTTCGCATAGTCTCCGCAATCATATGAACCTCAGGAAACATCGATCACTTTTTCAGTGGCTGTCACCGCTCTACCAAGCATGGATCCCAGAAGTTAGGTTATTTATTTGTTTACTTTCAGTGATCAATTCTGTTGATTTATTACGTTCCATCGCACCAGACATAATATAGAACACGATAGCAATTAATCCTTCATGAGAGCGTGGTTTTAGAGATTAGAGGTAAAAAGAGATGTACGTAACAATAAGTGAACGTGAATTAAAGTAAATCGGATCGAACTCGCCTGGCGGACACCATTTTCGGTAAATAGGATATAGAAACCAAAAAGTGCCACCCATATATAACCCAGCTCAGATGATGCGGCCATGGTCAGGCTGGTGGGGCCTCGAAAAGTTCGGCTCCCAGAGGGTGTGAACGATTAGCGCAACACTACGTTGTCGAAGGAAGACGTTCTTCTGGTCTCTTATCAGGTTATGCCGATTTTCATATCTTTAGGCATTAAAACGTTGTCGGACGGGGACTGAATTGCAATTTCGGTCGCATAGAAACCCTTGATCTCAACCATATTGGACACTTTGGCGGCACACCATGGCGGCTGATACGACATTAGATCTGAAGAATAAGGGAAGATCGTGAAGCATTTACGGCAGAAATATCCCAGTATAACGGAGTTCAGTACAATTATAAGATATGACAAACTGCTAGAATTTCAACTCGACAATGCTCCCGGATCTACAGCAAGTACTTCGAGACAAGCTTTTTGAGTGAGCTCCTCATAAACTACTTTGACTTCTTTCCTCTCTACGTTGAAATCGTTTCCCCCAAACGAGGCAACACGTCCTGATAAGATAATGTGTCGAGCTACAAAGCCATTTTACAAAGGGCATCTGGACGTTCTCTCAAATTCTCAGGTTTTGAGGGTTGCCAAAACACTATAGAATGAGTTTTTCCAATAAAGGCAATAGCGATTCTGCTGGAAGCCGACCACGATTTAGCAGAATGTCTGTCTTTAATTATTTTTAAAAGTTGATGTAACCTCTCGAAACACTGGAGATCAACCTAAAACTTTATGAATATGCTAGAACGTATGGCAACAAACAATGAGATAACGAGAACAGTGAAACGGTGAAACGTAAAAAAAGGTCGAAGCATCACATTATGGCCGAATTTGAGTGTATACAGTATGCTAAACTCTACCTGCTACCTCAAAAGTAGTAACGAAACGTACGATTAAATCCTTAGATTCCAATACAATAAAAGACAATGAGCTTGATACATCGAACAGTAAACTTTGAACTAAATGAAAACACACCCACATACAAACGATAAGTACTCTGACATCAAATTTTGAGAAGATATCGAGAGGATTACAGGATGCGAGGCGATACGACATCACATAAAACAAATCTTATTTTAGAAATTCAATAACAAGCATTTACGAGATGGGAAACAAATGTATACCGGTAACTTCGCCTCGTAAAAGTACAAAGCGTTTCCGCGGTTTCGTAAAGACGACGACGAACGGAAACATTCGGTGTCAACTTGGTTCAGTGGCACGTTCAATGATGAACAGCCATCAGTAGCATCTTAGCTGACTGTGCGACACTGTACGCTGCATGGCAGGCGTCTTCAGCGTCCAGTATTGGAGCGTTACATTTTGCACTCAAAACCTAATGGAGATTGAATTACAAATACACCCCAAAAGTACCAGGAAAACTAATTATGTAGTTTTGAACATTCCAACAAAAATATTTGAATCGAAAGAGCGAAGTTGAGCACGCTAATCACATTCGGGGATTCGAAATAAGGAGGTTTGCCGATTATAAAACATTATAACCGCTATTCCCATCCATGCCTTTTACTTTTTCCGAGAGAGGGCAAGTGGGAAAAGGTTAAGCTATGGATGGAAATCCCGAAAGGGACGAACTATTAGAGGGGAAGTTCACCATTCGCCTAACCCTGAGCCTGAACTCGCCTTCTTAAATCTTTACTAGCATCATCTAGGATGAGCATACAACATACATGTTGGAACTCCTGCATTAATCGATGTCTCAAGTCCCGTTTCTAGCATGTCTCTTTGGCTAACAGATCTAATTTATCAGTGACGAAGCCTTTTCTGCTCCTTACTCTCCTGAGAAGGTCAGATATTGTGCTTTTCCGAAGAAATACAATGGCCAGCATCCATCATTTATCCATCTTTTCAGTGAATAAAAAATAAGACCCAAAAATTACCATAGTTGCATCCATGAGACCAGTTACAGCTTGTTCGGTTTTTCCAATTCGTTGCTCTCGTGGAATCAAACATATTATATGGTTGATGAGTGAGGCTATCTGAAACAGCGATGAATCTATTGACGACCCGACATACATTAGGTGAAAGAATTGGAGAGCAAAAGCCCACATAAATGATCAAGACTCTCAAACTTCACAGGTTATATGATTAGCAGCAAAACTGTCCCGGGAAATGAACTATTCGACTGAAAATGGCTGGTTTCCACTCCCATACAACTAGGTGGATAGTCTCTTAGGTCTCCGCGTCATCTTATGACGCTGGCTGAATGGAGTAGGGATTGTTGAGAATCGACGTCTTCATTATTACATTATATCGACTGGCTACCTATGGCATAAACTACTACAGAGTCTATATCGCCGTTCATTCACATTAAAGTGGCCTTATGCCCTCTTGGACGTTTCATATATAAAACTTTATAACCAGAATAGACAAGGCCGGACCAACTTGAAAACCAATCTCTACGTATCATTAAAATATTTTGAACAGCAGGTAAGACAAAGCATTTTTTAAAATTTTTTTTTGAAGAATTAGTATAAAAAACTACTCAGTAAACATTACTTTATGGGCGTGGTCACTAGAACGCCCGTGTAACTGTTTGTGTTGAGCATCTGTGAGAAGTGATCGAATTGCCACGGTGAGATTTTCCGTCTCGCGTATGAGATTATCAGGAAACACTATAATCACAGGCCATCCATAAGTCTACCTCGAAAACCTTTCGGATTTATCTGCATGGTGCTATGCTTGCACTTACTCGGCTCGCTAAACGCTTCCTGCACTTTAGAAGCAACGACCTGCGGAGCAGGCGTTATTGAGGCATAATCTGTTGAATCTAGGTTGCGGTCCCGGTTCTCGCGAGATCGTAGCTTTTCTCGTGAGCTATCACGAGGTTCGTCGCGGTCCCTGAAAACTTATTAATACAAAACAGGAAACCGAGGCGCTTTCTTGTCTCTGTCTCTTTCAAAGTATAGAAGCTTGAGATCGGAGTCGCACTCCGCCATATTCATTTCCCTTGCAATCCCACCCCACGGTGCATAATGCATGTTTCAACTCTAATAACTTTTCACCACATGCCCTGTCCTTAATCGACACTGTAGCAAGATTGATGCCAATGCCCATAGCAGACTTATTCATCATAAATTTGTCATGCACAACAAAGTCGATTCATGAAAACAGACAGAGAAATTCATAAGTGTCAAATTAAGGAAAGAACGCCCGTACATCGGTTGCGGCGCACTTGGCTTGGGGTAATACCCTTTAAAGCCAGTGCAACCTGAGCCTGGGAGATGCTAACAAACTGCAGAGTAAAATCTAATTTCTGGTTTCCTGATATGGGCTTGCTGTGCGGTCCTCAGCAATCGCGAAAATCGATCAAACCTGTGGTTCTCGGCGCTCTTTCTTCCGCTTGGCACCATACGAGAATAACCAGGGGTTGCACCACTCATACTTCCGTGACGTTTGGCTATTCTTGACTCAGCTTCTGAAATGTACAGTAGTCAAGAAAATTCGTTCAATGGAATTGTTAGCTACCAGAACAGTTCGAAAAAGGTCATTGAAGCATTTTGAAAGTAAAAACTCAGCAGCCATTACCTTGACCATCTCACCAAAATCCTGCTCTATATGAAAACACTCACCTATCGGTGGACGCCCAATCCGATCACTGCGGTCAACTCCCACCGAATGTGCACGCTCAACAATATGATTTGCCGTCACATGAGGAACGGTGGCTGGGGACGGTAATCGCCTCAATAGGGCCGCTTGCTCGGAAAGACGAACAATCTGAGATCACATGAATATAGACTTTAAACGAACGATGGGTAAAAAAGCCGACTGACTTCATCCTTCAAGCAAGTATTCTCAACCCTCATGTGCTCCATAGAGTTCTGCAGGTTCGTGAGAATCCTTAACGAAAAAGTGCTGTGCCCAAGAAGGTAATTTTGGCTAGTGAACGAATTTAAAGGGAGGCTTAAGAAGTTGGGAGGAAATCAAAACTTGCTTCATTATTTGCGTATTGGTGTGGCAAATAGAAGTCAGCTTGGTTTCATTCTCTGTCATTCGTTCTTTCAACTCCAGTACATCGTCTATGGATACACGCCCATCGATCGCAGCATCTATCGAGGAGGTCGACCGGGTTTTGTTCCCAGATGACCTCCTAAGAAAGGAAATCACCTTCCATAAGAACATTTTTAAGCACAAATAAACTACCTTGTCGCGCCACTACTGCGAAGTTCACCTGCTTTGCCAGGGAAATCGGCCACTTCATCATAATCCCTATTAAATTCGCTGGAGTCTATTCGCGTGTTACTAAACTCTGCTAGTCTGTCTGATTAGGCCTTCATCAAAATGATTCATAACAGAGTGCCAACCTAGATATGTTGTGAAGATTAGTGGAGGTGTCCAAGTTGTCCTGTGAAAGTTCGGGAGGTAGACCGAAATAACGTCGTTTTGCCTCCTGAAAACACGTAGTTGTGCACGAGAAAGAAAAGTATGAAGAAGCATCTAAGCATTTGAAGACGAGCAGAGAAGAAATAAAGAAAGCGCTTTATTACGAGCCCTGAGCATGTGGCGAGAAACGATCTATGAATGCATCATAAATAAACAGCTATTACTGAGAAAAACTTTCAATTTAAATAAAAACAACATTTCATCCGAATGGTTCGGGTGAAAGGTCGCGGAAGATCCCTAACACACTAGTAAAACGCTTCTCTATTCAGTAATCAAAAACGTTGGATAGGAAACTAACAGTAAGGAGACTGTACTCTGCATACGTTCGCCCACAGACCTCTCATCTCAATGATTGATAAACGAATCAAACCGACAAATGAATCAAACGCAAAGCAGCGACTAAACCAACCTTCAGTACGTCTATGATGAGAGTAGCAAACTCTCTAACGTCGTATTTTGCAAGTTTCTGCCTGAGCTGGTTTCTTGTGGCAGAAAATGAGGTATTCAACTAAACAAACATGCACTTTACGCGTAATGAAATCTGCTGAGTGTGAAGTCACACAATGAATCTCACTGAGAGTAAAAGAAGTGAAATGAACGAACCGGAAGAAAAACAGCCACACATTGTTCATTACCCGACGTTATCTTGCCTTGATTCATAGCCATCCAGGCTGCCTGAGTTTCCCGTCGATCAACCTGGAACGTTTAACCTCGAGGCGGCACTTTATCGATTGAACTTATAGACCTTTTCGAGAACAAATATAGCAATAGTGAGATAGAGTCAATGAACACGAAAATCTCCCAAGTAAATTGGTGGACCTACCCACAATGGACGTGATTGCCACGAAAAGGGCCAAAATTGAGAAAGTGCTGTTATTTTCTAACTAACCTCATCATAAACGTCTTGCAACAGTTTCTCAAAGGCACAGTCAGGTAGAGCCTGGATCTTCAACCGAACGGATCGCAATGTTTCAACGGTATTTTTGGCAGTAAGTTCAGGAATGAGGAAGTGCTGCTGATGCTTGAAAGTGTACAATTAGATAAATACATTACATATACATTGAATGAAGATCACTTCCAAAATCACGAACAGTTCAAACGAATGGGCATAAAAATTGCGGAGTAAACTGAAATAGAGAAAAGCCTGACTTGGTGATCTGGCTTTCGACCGCAAAGGAACAGCGACAGCCTGTTAGTCAAATCAAACGACAGCTCATCGAGGCGATTAGCGAGGTCGACCTACAAATAATAATCCTGACCCACATAGATGAGCGAAAAGGGAGTAGCCTGCACAAACTGACAATGGAGCAGTACGAGATTCAAAAACAATCACACATGGTACATACAAAACCGTCCTGTCGAGCAAGCTGTGCCGGAGTAAGATCAGCAGCGTTACTCAGCAAAGGATCCGCACCATAGATGTACAGGAGCTCGACCTTAAACAAATTCGCAACCAAACGCTTTACGCTCAAACAGTGAAGAAGCCATAGCAAAAAGCTTCGAGTTCTTTAAGAAAAAACTGCTATGAATGAAAACATGAAATGAGACGCTCCACTCATGTGATTCCCTTCAAGAGAAAAGGAACGGTGGCTGCAAATCCAGGAACGGCAAGCACGACTTAAATTCACCATGACTTACGGACACGAAAGAGTTTTCTTAATGATAATAAGCGATTTCAGTTCACAGATTCTCCAGCAATGTGCAGTAAAAGCAGCAATCATTACCTGCATTGCCTGCCCTTCCTTCGCTGCAACATGAAGCGGACTATTCCCTTTTTCAGTGTCCACGTAATTGACATCGGCTCCCATTGCTAAGAGCCTGAAACGAAAATCCCAGCTAAAGAGCGCGTGCCATCACTTCTATAATTACAATAGAAAAATAGTGCACGATAACGGAATGCCCATGGCTTAGTTTTCCTATGCATACTGCACGGTTACCAAACAACCTTGAAATTCTCGAAGCTGTTGCAACAAGAGCTGAAAAAAACTCGCGAAAATCGCGGAATCGTTTGCTCTCGAAGGTGGTGCAGAACTCGTGTTAAGCGAAGTTCAAATATGATAGTGCTATTATTTATAATAACTAACCTTAATGTCGTGTCCACATGCGCTGTACGAACACACGACCATAATTGTTTGTTGACGTCGTCCAAGCTCCATGGCTCGTCATCCTTACTGGGCCTTCGGATAAAAGCATGGTCAACGTACTTTGCTTTGATGAAGGCTTCCTTCGTAGGTAGTACTGGATCACTGCAAACAATAGATGTCTGACAACGTATCAATGAACAAAGAAAAAACCGGCACCTTCTTAGTAATTTTGCTGCAAAGAAAAAGATGCTGTGTCAGCACTTTGTAAATATAATAATACAAGTATAAGTGTGCAAAGGTAAAACAAGTAAACGAAAGTCTTATTGGACATAATTACCAAAGAGATACACAAATGAGCTGGAAAGCTTTAACAGCAGAGCTTATGCAAAATTTATACTATGATTGATGTGAAAGATTGCGCAAACAGGGCACCACTACTGATATGCTATATTTTAATATCATGGATTGAGGAGAAAGCGAGCTTTTTTTCAAAATACGGACCTCACCATCTCTTTCATTATCTCGGGCAATCAATAAAATGGTCTCTGCCTAACACAAGTATAACACTACATACTCAGTTTGGGACAAAAATGGTTGCAATAAATACAAGAGACGTGGAAGAACTTTCAGTGGAAATACTTTTATTCTGTGTAAATTACAGATAAAACTGAACTACGACGAGACTTACTGAGGTAATGGTTTCCTTTTGAATTTCGAGGAAGAAGCTGGATCAAGCATTGCGTGCTCCCATACACGGTTAGAACCAGTTCTGCAAATACACAAATATAATACAACAAAAATATGTCTCATAGATAACAAAAGACAAAACAAGAAAGAAGAACCACTTGTGTAGTAGTTTGACGAGTTCCAGCTGTGGTGTATCCCACATCCCTCGGTTCAATGAACGTACTTGTGAGTATTGCCGCCCTAAAAATTTCAGCTTTCACAACGAAAGACAATTCGTGGAAACGTCTTATCCCTAGAATTGCAGATTTTGAATTGTGTGATCATGGCTAGCGTGTGACTGAAAGTAAATTTGCTCAACCACCCGCAGATTCGCAATACAAGCAACTCGGTACGAAAGTCGACATAATCATGGCGTTTTCTTTGGCATGAATTACTGACTTCTCTCTTAGATCAACTGGCAATCAGAGATTATTTTGAGAGTGAATGGGCAACGAAATCCATGTCAATACCTACCCAAATTTCTGTGTACAGAACAACAATCGTTGCATATTAGGACACCGCGATTAATTGAGGCCCATTGAGGATCGTCAGCACTACAGTCAGCACACTGAATTATCTCCACACTCGATGCATGTGCTAAATAAACAGAACTAAGTAGTGAAAAATATTTTTGGACACACCGTGCCTTATAAGGAATGCCATAAATAAAAAGAAAAAAAATTAGAAACGTTGCGATGCATACCTATCGGTGAAAGCACAACAGCCGACGAATCCATACTGAAAATGCAAAAGTTTTTCAAAACCTCAATTCCGCAATTACTGGACACGGGATGTCAACGAGCATCAAGGGTCAAAATTTGCTAGTAAAATTACAACCGAATTAACAAGTTATAAGAGAAACTGTTCTTCAAAAGGAAACGATCAGATATAAACAGAAAACAGAGACTTGAATTGACAGGCCTGTGTATTTCAGATAATGTATTATTAAATATGCGAAACTGCCCATACATTTGTAAATTACAACACGCAAATATATGAGCACAGCAGATAAAACCTTCATCAATTCTTATCCTCCAGCAGAAACGGTTTCGGATTTAGTTGCAAGCGGAGTGAACACGAACTCAACGAGAGCAGAAATGATAGTTGCAAAAATGCGGAAAGCTAAAGATTTATGCATGGAAGACACTGGACAATCAATAGGAGACACGGACAGTTCAGAAATTTTTCCACTGATCGATAACATTCGCCGAACATGCGGCAACTGTTATAAGTAGCAGCCGGGAAGCCTGTTTGCTCGAAATCCCACGGCCTCCCGGCTAAGCGAGGCGAAGTTCGCCGACGACAGGCTGCTCACCTGCTACAAAGTGAAAGCACGTCAGATCCTATAGATGGACCGATCGATGACGTCATTTATTGGACAAAAATCTTACCTGGGTTACGGGATATGACTCAGTGACGGTGTCACCAGGAGGAGGCAACAAAGGTCCTCCAGCTTGCTGTGACAGGCACAGCTTATTAAGCAGTTAAGCTTAATTCATCTGATTCTGCATATTCTTGGAACTTGAATGATGGATGGTGAAGGACAAAAAAGCATCTTTAACTCAGGGTAAGTGGCTTGATCATGCTTTGTTTTTTCTTCTAAACATCACCTGGTGCTGGAACTTTTTCCCTTTGCTAAAGTACGTAATGAACTAATATTTAAAATGTTACTCTAAGTGATGGTGTTCGCGCGAGGACGTCAAAAAATAAATGGAGAAAGATAGAGCAAAATATAATGCATGGATTATTGTTGCATAGCAGTTCGACTTAGGTTCAGAGGAAATTCTGTCCTCCTCGGGATGCGCTCTTATTTTCTTAAGCGCGGCAAAACTCGTCCAAGAGACCTTTGGTCTTTCATCGTATCCTCTTTGCTAGGCTGTTGCAGTGTCGTGTAATTTATTTGAAAATGCGAAAATAATTACGGAAAGATACGTACGTATAATCATTGTTAGAAGGTACAGGTTAAGTTTTCTAGGAGAAGCAAAACATCATATGGAGCCACTCGTTTATAACAGCATAAATTTTCTGTTTTCTGAGAGATCTTTACAAAGTTCCTCTGAGAAGGTTCTCTTTGAGGTCAAAGCAAAGGTTATGAGCATTTTGAGGGTATTTACAATTAATCGTTTCCAGAGAACAACGTGAAAATTCAAGGCGTATACAACAATTTTACAAATAACTTCTCTAGAAACACAAAAAACAGCTACCAAACTACCAGTCAACACTGTTTTATCCGTAAGGCCAACGAGTTTCTGATTGTTAGCCTACAACGCGTAATGAGAACAGTGCAATTTGGTAGAGGATGCATCGTTATCAGTAAGTCAAAGCTAGTCTTCCGGGGAAGGACGGAATCGTCGGCCGCCGGGTCGTCGCAATCGGACGTCGTCTCAACTCGTGGAGACGCAGACGACAGACGGACCACATCGTTGCCGCCCTGGTTTCGTTCAGAAACGGGACAGCAGTGGTGATGTCATTCTCCAAAATGTCCTCTATATAGCGCATACTTTTCTGGAATGTTTAAATTTACATCTTAATCACAGATGTCCGTTCCAAATTTTCATGGCGACAGCGTCGATGAACTCACGTTTCTCTCAACGCTTCTATTGGTTTTCTGACCTCATTATCCATATTTCTTCTCTTAAATTGCGTACATTCTAATGTAAATGAAGCCACTTTTTGTTAAAATAAGCAGCAATGCATGTTGCATTAACTTAAAGTGACCTCGATGAGACAGAGCATAATCGAGACAAGCTCTAAGCTTGTTTTCGTGCAGTCGCCAATTTCAATTGTAGCTCCAATCAATCTTCTGAACATGTCTTCTTTCCAGTGAACAAGAATGATAACATTCACTAACTTCTCTTGTTTTGGCCGACGAGATTTCTCAAGTGGTGGACCCCGAACCAGAGAAACAATCGTGACGAATCATAACAGCTATTCGCAGTCCAGTACTTCAACTCTTCGCCGTTCTGCTCAACTGCAGCCTTTTAATATGGAAATTCCGAAAAACCTCATGTCATTTGAAGTTCTGTTCGCGCAGCTTATAACCTACTGCACCGTATATTCCCATCGATTTTCGCAATGATGATTGAATATAATTTCTGCAAGTTCTCTCCCAATATAATTTCCTAGACAGTTCCCGTCTTTTTTGGCTATCGACTGAACTCATCCCCGTTGTGATTTCACCTCCAAATAACAAAAGTCTTTTGAAGTCTCCTAGAGAACATTTCTGACTGCTATAGTAAGAATATTTTGCGAGCTTCTAAAGGTGATCAATGAAATTCCGATGACAAGGAGAGATCTTATCGATTTGTCGGCTGCGATCCTGTCAACGTTAGCGATAGCGCGTATGACTACTCCGGAGCATGCATTGCCAAGAAATATAGTGCGTAAAGAAAAGAAATCTTTCTGTGCTGTTTGTGAATTCATTGGACCACTTTCTCGGCTTCTTTTTATGTGAGGAACGGATTGGAGAGGAATGGGCTGTGTGCGATAGAACAAGTCGTGAGAGAAGAGGCAGTCTGCGCGCATAACAATCGCTTTCTATATTGATCACGAAGCACCTCATTCCTGTACCTCATTGCAGTAACAAGTAGCCCGATTGCTGTAGTCTGTAAATGATAGGCAGCTGCGTTCAACAGTCAGACTTTCTTCTTTCAGACAAGTTCTTCTATATAATTAATACTCATTTTTTCTTGTTTAGCACTGGAAGGTTCATGGAAGTGAAGTGTAACAAGTGGGATTAGTGGAACTTGTAATATAATATGAAAAACGTAACAAATTAACAAGTAATCAAAGTGAAGTAAAAGATGGCTTGTTCCGCCTCTTCACCGAGCTGCTATTTACGAACCACCCGTTTCCACCTTCCCCTGAGACTCATCAGTGGTTTGGGGTCAGTTGAGAAAGAAGTGGGTAGAATGCATAGTTCGAAACTGTAAAAAATAGGTTTCTTCCTATTGTATGTGTATACCTCATGAAGTCTTAAAGGTCCGAGGTTTTCAAAATCCATTGTAGTCAGCGGCTTTTATTTGGAAAGTCGACATCGATATGTTCGCTGAAGAACAAAGCGCATAAGTGTTTTTGTTGTATTCTACGGCCGAAAAGTGTAAATGATCCCTCTGGGTGTCAGAGGAAAGGTAGTAATATTCTCACTCGAGAGTGATTCCGCCCCTTCAACGGCCTTGAAAAACAAGAATAGTTTCCTCGGATATAACAGTATACGCTGTTATAGACTCACTTATCTTTTATATACTATATATAAACCACAAGTTTGGTGTGTCTGTTTGTCTGTTTGTCTGTTTGTCTGTTTGTTTGTTTGTCCGTCACGAAATTCGGTATCATCTTAAGAAGCGCCTGAAGAGATCGGGACAAGTTCGGGATGGGTGGAGCCTAAGATGAGATCAACGGAGCACATATGAGCTCTGCGGAGCTCCCCCCACAGGGGGCGGGGCAGGTGCCGGAATGGGCGGTGCGAATAGCCAAACATCTTATTTTGGTTTCTAAAAAGGTCCAGACACCGGGAAAAAATGTCGAAAGGTGAAAATTGGGTCAACAAACCAGACGGAGGAGGCACGCGTGCTGTGGGCGGAGCTTTCTCAAAATGGGCGGTACTTTTTAGATGTATTCATAACTCGATTCAACTGAGGCGCAGAGGCCAGGAAAAAAGATAAAAGGTGTGAACAGGGCCTTATGCGTGTTGGGCATGCGTAAGCTTAGCGAAACGCCGCCTACGGTGGGCGTGGCGTGCGTTGGGACGAAAGACACTCTTCAAAGACGAATGTAACTTCGTTCGAATACGTTCTAGAATGCGGGAAAAAAGTGATTAGAGGTAGTAGAACANGTGGGTGGGGTTGACACCGAAGTGGGCGGGGCTTAGATCGAAAATTCATAACTCTATTCAGAAACGTTCTAGAATGCGGCAAAAAAGCGTCAAGGTGTAAAAGGACAAGTGTGGTCAAACTCCAGAAGTGGGCGGGATTGGCACCAAAGTGGGCGGAGCTTAGATCAAAAATCTATAACTCTGTTCAGAAACGTTCTAGGATGCGGCAAAAAGGCGTCAAGGTGTAAAAGAACAAATGTGGTCAAATCCCAGTAGCGAGCGGGGTTGGCACCAAAGTAGGCGGAGCTTGGACAAAAATTTATAACTCTGTTTAGAAACATTGCGGGATGCGGGAAAAAGCGGTACGATGTAGTGGAACAAATATGTTCAGATTTCACAAGTGGGCGGGATTGGCAGTGAAGTGGGCTTACATCAAAATTATTAAGTCTCTTCAGATGGTTTTAGAACGCGGGGTTCAGACTCCACAAGTGGGCGGAATTGGCAGTGGAGTGGGCTTACATCAAAATTATTAAGTCTTTTCAGATGGTTTTAGAACGCGGGAAAAAGGTGTCTTGAGGTAATATGTGGTTCAAAGTCTGAAGCGGGTAGGGTTTGCAAAGAGGGGAGGGGCTGGGATCAAAAATTGATACATCTGTCCTTCAGATCATTCCTGACTACATAAGTGTACAACTAGGGGATACCACTAAACTCTTTCGAAAATTAGGCTAAAAATTTTCTAAAAGTTAGTATCCATGGTTCCACGCACAGTAGTGCCTTCTACACAAGAGAAAAAGCGTGTAAATGTAAATGTAAAGAAGTGTATATCCCCACAAATACTTATAAAGACTTTTTTCCGAAGTTAGTGTTCATGGCCACACACATCCCAAACTACACAGGGTTTCTTCGACTACATGGACTGCAGAGGTATTTAATTTGGATACATCAGAGTACTCTTCATGGCCACATACATACAACCCGATTTCACACCAAAAAAAAATGATGGCCGCTACAGAGGTGTCAGGGAAGAGGCTCAGATGATAGTCTATAGTAAAAATCAGAAGCTTCAGTGGCTCCGGCCCTCATGGCTAGAGGCCCTAGCGCACGCAGTAGCGTGCGTGGCTGCCTGGTCTTTTATATTTTGCATAATTTGCTGATTTTGTGGTCGCATTCTTTGAAAGGTACAGACCATCTTGTAGCTCAGTTTAGTGAGTGTTTATGTTCCTGTAGGATTATCCCGACAGATCTCTTAACTGAGGGATTTCTCTCACTGAAGGTACTAGCCGATTAGCGACGAGGCTACGTAGGGCGGCCCCAGGTGGCGTATAGTAGGAGGAGTCGCTGGCCAAAAGTTGTTTGTACATGCCTGGAGACGCAGGTGTATTCAGGGAATGGACTACCTGTTGCTGCTGTGCTAGGTCAATATACCCTCTGTATCTCACAGGTGTGTCCACGCATACGTGTGTGGAGAGTGCGGTTGCAATTGGTATCCTGCCCATCGACTCAGCCAAAAACGTGGATTCGAGTGACTGGGAAGCATCGGGGGGTGATCTAGGGCCGCCTCCAAGAACTAAGCCTCTGGTCCACTCTGGAATAGCCTAACCAGCTATACGGAGTGAACCCAGCCCCACGTTAGAGCCTAGCAAGCTACTCGTTGGTACTCGTGTGCTTAAAACAATAACATAGACGAGCCTCATTCCAATGAAGCTTAGGGAGCAGGTGCCCAATACGACAGCGTTGGGTAGAACCGCTCGGGAGAGGCTGCACAAGTTGCAGGGCCAAAACAGGCTGCCCAAAAGGAGAAGGATCAGGGTGGCGAGTTGTACTTTGAACCCATGAATATCGAAGGCTTGATGATGCAAGTTAGGAGGATCAAGTACGACGTCATCGGGTTGAAAAAGGCATTGCTCGTTGCATGCCGTATCGAGACGGGAGCACTGTTCCTTGGAGCATGCGATAGCATTGGTGTACTGGTCAATAGCCATTAACATCGATTTATAAAAAAATTGGCAATTCGAATCGTTTGAGATTTGCGATTGAGGAGTATGGCTCAACTCGGCTCTAACAACCATTGTTGTATACGCACAAACATCGAGCTACGAAGATGAAGAGCTGGAAGCGTTTTGTCAGACCTGGAACGGCTCTTCAGAGAGGGCCACGCTTCCTTCAAGGCCACCGTCGGTGATTTCAACGCCACAATTAGCCTCAGAAAAACGGCTGAATAGCTAGAGTATCGGAACTCACTGAACGGAATGGAGTGAGCAAGGTGAAAGGTTCCGAGTTCATCATGTCGACACACACCATCCATGGTGATTCGCGGTTCCAGGAGCCCTCTCCTTTGCGATGGACACGGGAGTTACTTGGTGGACAGTTTCATAATGAGATAAATAACATTATCTCCAATCAAAAGTTTTGCCTGACTGACGTCACCGTTGTTTCGGTTGCACCACGGGATCGGACCGTTGTCCCCTCCGCACCAGATTCAGTTTTTCGGAACGTAAACAAAAGCTGTAAAGTTCAGAAAGCGGAGCACCAAAACCCTATCAACTAGGATCACTTCGCTTCCCTTGCAAGGCTCTGGAGATTCCGTTGTCGACAGCATCGATGAAGAATGTAAGTGACACGTTGAACATCTCGACGATAGGCGTAGGAAAGTAGAGAGTCTACAAGTAGCTGAGAGACGTCCCTCGTCGTAGGATCTTGTGCTTTTACGTCAGGTGGAATCGGGCGACCTACAGTCAGACATCAGAAAACGTCCGATCTTGCGAAGCTATACAGAGAAGCGATAAAGGAGAAGGAGTTAAGCAGCAGTTATGGACGAAGCCGCTGAGACCGGAAAGAGCATTCGGAAAGCCCGACGGAGCTTCGTCATTTACAAGAGGAAATGGAGAAAGTCATGTACGAAGTCTCGAACTCGAATCTCTTCGACGTCCACATCTATCTGCCTACCGATATATCGCTCCTTTGGTTCTCCCTTCCAAAATTCGACATTTTATAACGTCGATGGAGAGTTGTACGGCGTCCCAGTAGGATAAAACCAGGTCATCTGAAAAGTCTTTCACTATTTGTCGTCAGAACTCTGATGGTTAGGCTCTTCACTCGGTGCCCATCAGGATGCAAAAAGCCCTTGTCGTGGAAAACTATGAAAAAAGGGACTCCGACGATATTGGCAACTATCGTACAATCTGTCTGCTCTCTATAATCTACAAGCGTTTAGCACGCGTCATCCTGAACAGGTTCGGCAGAATATTAGATAGGACACAACCATGCGAGCAAGCAGGGTACCGGAGAGCGTTCAGTACTATTGTTCATATCCATACTCTTACAAGACTCATTGAGATATCGCGAGGATACAGAATATCGTTATGTTTGACGTTTATGTCTTGTAGAAGGCCTTTGATACAATCGAAAAAGAAGCGGTAATTGAACCCTGGGCAACCAGGATATCCTACTCAGTGCATAAGAATGCTTCGTGAGCTTACGACAACTTCACGACCACGACGCCGTCATTCTTTGATAAAGTCATTGTCAGCGTGAAGAGAGGAGTTGACGACATCGTCTTATAACACCAAGCATATAGCAGGTTGAACGGATGCTGGCCGGAGTTTGACAAGTTAACGAAGTCGGTGTTCTTGAGAAACGGGTTGGTACCTGATGCTCCATTCACTCTGAACGGAACGAACATCTCTGAATGCTCTAGCTACGCGTATCTAGGTCGGAAAGTCAATATGATGAACAACCTAGCACAGGAGCTAAGCAGAAGGAAACGCGCGGCGAGCGGATGCTTACGCCGAGAAATCGAATTTCAGGTGGGCCGGACACGTTATGCGATATCGTGGTGACCGTTGGATCAAGGGCTTATTGAAGGGATTCATCTACAGAATGAAACTTTGAACTTTTTTCAGGTATCATCCTGTAGTAGAATTAGATGATATGTAATTTGACGTGCTAGTAAGTCATAAAATGCTATGTGGAATTCTCGCTACTAGTTCCGTGAAAGTTGCTGTTTAACCGACTTTTTTTGGAGTTAATCTTCTAATGGTCTTTCCTACTTGTTCGTTTTTATAATTACCTCTTTCTACTGCTTCTCGTTATTGCCAATACAGAAAACTCTTTACAAATCTTTGCTTTATGTGAAAATTGTAAACAGTTTTTTCAAAAAGGCCCGATAACCATTTTATTATCAGACCTTTTTTGAAAACATAAAGTTCGGGAAGGGTCCTTACCCCTCTTCCTCCATATTACTTATTAAGGATTAGGTTATCAAGGAATATGGGAGCGCACCCTCATCGTATCTTGCATAGAGAATCTTGTGGTTTTTGATCCAAGACCTTTTGTTTATACAGGAGGTGTAACTTCCCTCTCTTTATTATCATTTCGTGCAATAGTTTCGTCATGTGGTTTATGTTAGTTTGTTCTACGTTTTAAATTCTTCTTCGAATGCTGCCAACACACTTATAAAAACGTTTCACGAGGGTTATTCCACGCTTTCGAAGCATATCTAAATGAATGGATAAATGTATAAAATATGTACATTGCACGGTCAATATTTTATGTTAACTGTTAACTGCGAATTCTCATTGTTACTGGCACTTAGTATTCTTTTTTGAACGCTATTTTTTTACATTTATAATTGACTTGCGAGGTTTCAACACATTGTGCAAGTAATGTTCAGTTGACGGACATCGTGGAAGAGGAATGTTCGAGGCTAATTTGTCGCTGGTTGCCGAGAGAACAAATTGATTCAACGCATAGCCAACGGGCTCCCCTATCAGTTGTGCTGATCCTCCAAAATGGTGCGCCCTCCTTTTACTTCCATTGCTCAACATACGGCCCACTTCCATGATGCTACGTTGCAGGAGTGCGCATTCACTGTCACGGAGAAAAAAAGCGATATCGCTACTGGTATGCGAGTCTGGCTTCGTTATTTATTTGTTAGTACTCTATTTTTATAACATTCTTGTGAATTCTCACGCGTACTTTTCATAGGCAATAAGCAAATATGAGGCTCAAGCACCTACTCGCTCAATAATTTCTACTGATGTTTGTCAGCAGTAGTGGCGCAGGTGACGTACTTAGTACTAATGGCGCTCTATAACACACAAGGTCTAGGGATGAATTACCGGATCGGTTCTTATTGGGACGATATAGATTGAGGCCAAAAACCTCATTTCTCATTAGTACTGCTCAGAGTTACCAGTCCCCTTGTACGACTCGACTGCCTTTCAGAATTGCACGAATGTTTTCAAGTTGAAGTTTTTTCTGTTGACTAACCTTGTTTATCAAGTTGGCCTTTCCGTGAGAGTTGGATGACCTTCTCAAAGACAAGTTGAAAAACTGAATTTGGATTCGGTGGTTCTCGCGATAAAATATATTATCACAAGTTGGTATATGTCAGAGATGAGAATAGGGTTGGCAAAATATTCCAAAACAAGAACAGGAGTAAGAAGAGGAGAGGGAGGTCTCGTCACCCTTCCCTATTTTGAACAATATTTCCTTCTTTACATCTTTCAGCTCGTTGTGGCGACAACCTTTGGTTATATGTGCTTGCGAATGCGCTGAAGGGAATCCCATTGTAAATGCCCTATTTCACCTTCATCTACCAGCTGCACTCGTACAACCCTACGTTAACATAAATAATTTCAATCGTTTTCAAAACTTGATTAAACTCAATTATATTGCATCTTCGATTCTAATTACTTGCTCAAGTTCTTTGTTAAAACTACTCATTTTGCAGTGTTGCCACAACGGAACTTCGCAACTTGCTCCCTTACAATCAACCTTTCCCGTTTAACCTTGGAAGATGGTATGTTACCATTACTTCATTCCGTATGAATCCTCGTCAAGAAGGTGATATGGTAGGCAAGAAATTCATGAATGAGTAAATTCTTGAGCCATACTTGCGTTCCATAAGAGCACGGTGCCCGGAATGCACAAGAACAGGTTCGAGTCCCATCCGAGGCCGAAGTTTTGTGCACAACTCGCTAACCTTGTGAGACTTTCGCATCGAGTACCGCGGCGAAATGACAGCAATTTCCAAAAGTTGCAGAAATAAATAAAAAAAAGCGATGTGGTAAATTTGGTCGCAGTCGCGTGGAAGGCCTGGTGTCACATTGCTTGCCTAGGAGGATAAAATGACTGTCTCGAGCATGAGCTGGAACACTGAAATGAATGCAAAAATACAAATGCGCAGCAAAGATTTATTACAACTGTGAATAGAGGTCTAATACCTACTTCGCCTTCGGGAAAAAAAGTGGTTGAAACCGAGCTGAATGTTCTAACTTTATTTTCTTCACAATTTGAAGCGTTTTCTTTAAGACAGCCTGCTAAAGAGACCGAGCGAGCATCTAGGCGACGCCGTCTCCATAGCCGATAAATGCTCAGCCCCTCTATTATCACAAAATGCTGGAATTTCTGGCGAGAAAATAGCACAAAGACATGGAACTACTGAAGGGTTTCCTATAGAACCCAGCGATGCTAAGGAGAATGTGGTATGTAGTCGACAAATATCAACTTTCAATTAATCACTGACTGTGGCCTGTGGTTATCTCAACATTCTCCATTTTAGACTATACAAGTCGATACGGTGGTCTCGGAAGAAAAATCGGTTGAAGAACCGGCTCTGAAGAGGAGGCGGAATCACCCATACCCGGAAGATTAACTAGACTATTTTCATGCCTGGGACTTCTTAGCGTCTTCGAGGCGAATTCTTTCCTCAGATAGCTAGTTCAGGCTCCATCTCATATTTTTCTCTTATTGTTATGCACCTGTTGCGTAAAATTCGTCATCTAAGTAATCCCAGCTTTCGCGAAAAGTACGAAACGCGACTGCAATGCAACCTCTTTGGAATACCAGTGGGCAAAATTATAATCCGGACCAGTTTGAAAGTTGCTGAAGAGTTTTACGGGACTAATAGTTGCGGAAGACGCTGTGCAGAAGACGCTTTTGGATAAACACAGTTGGATGTGATTTCGAAAAAGTATTGTTTGAGTGAAACCTTCTCAATGAGTTCCATCTGTACCTAAACATTTGAACAAAAAGTGGAATATTCACAGCTACTGGTCCTTTACTTCATAGTGGCCACTCACACAGTTCAGCGGGGGTTTGTTCACTCACTGTTTACTGTTGATCAGTTTATCATATCAATTAATGACTTTACCCTAGACTGACTGATTTGAAAAACCATAAGTTGGGTCTTAAAGGTATAATGGCCAAATCCTCCCGTTAAACCTTCGTAGATTACTTTTTTTTATTTTCTTGCGAGCTTTTCGTAGAATATTATGTTGGCTGGATTATTGATATGCAACCATTCGTAAACTTTCCTGCTTTATTGATTTAATATTGTAGATTCATCGCTGTAATTATTTCTTTGTGAGCAGCACATAATTTAAGAGCTGAATGATTAAATGCTGTGATGACTGGACTGGAAAGTCATTTTTAGTTTGGATTTTTATTGTTGAACTATCGTAATATGGTTGATTAATTAGTCCTATTTTATTACCAGGTTATTTATCTGTAGCTTTTGTCGAAAATCTTGTATAAAGTGTGCGTAATGGCTCTTGATCGAGTCTTTGTTCAGATTTCATACCAAGGAAGTTCTACTGAAAACGGAACATCCCAGATGTCCTGCTCTCAGTGACGTTCGAACAAAAGTAACCTAGTCAAAGGCGGGTAGAGCTTCAGCCAAGACTCGCGGTGGGAGTGTTCGCTGAAAAGAGCATGCCTATGCCTAAAAGAATTACAGTTTTGAAGCAGAAGTGTATCTGTCATAGGTTTGATCTTGGGCTATTCTTGGTTGTTCTGTTTAGTGGAGATTTTTCTGCCTAATTCAGCTGAGCTTGTCTCGAGTTTTCGCATTAGAAACTACAATTATACATTTCAAAATAGCGAGAAAAATCGTTAAATCACAATGATATCAACATAAATTATGCGTTGAAGGTAGAGTAACTAAATTTAGGGGCCCACAGAAAGACGTAGCATGTGGAGGACTGGTGTTGTGCTGGAGCTAGTGAAAGCGTTCCGGTAGCAGTTTTTGTGACACTAAAATTCGTCATCTTCTGTAATACATCAGAATTCATCTAACATCATCTCACGTGAACACAATACGGGGATGTTCTAAGCCGTCATCAGCCTTTTGTTAGAATACCTCTAAGAGAGCTCTCAAAGGTGAGCAATTCAACCAAAGCGATACAAGTTTTCGAGAAGTATGTGACAGTTCACCACTTCTAATTGTTTTGCCTGCAAATGAGTGGGGAGAGCTCCACAAGTATGGCGAGTTGTGAGCAAAAACTGGGAAGTGTTAGCGATAAGAGCCACCCTGATCGGGGAGCCCAAGCGCGTGTTCGAGTCCCGTCCATGGCCTGAGTTCTGAGCCCCTCCCTGTGAGACTTTCGCATTGAGTTCTGCGGCAAAAGAACAGCAGTTAAGAAAAACATCAAGTCAAAACAAATTATAATGAAACAGCTCACAGTTTGAAGGTTCAGTGCCAATGTCAGCTGACGGGTCCATCAATCTGTGCATTTAAGTGTTGATAAGCTGTGGCTTGAATGTAATCGAAAAGTCGAGTGAAGGCAGGGTTTGGTAGCGTAATGGACAATGTGAAATAGATCGCCTCTTCTTATTTCAGTGTATTGGTAAGGTCATCTCATCTGTTGATCATCTCACCGCCTCTTGTGCTGCCCCTCAAATTCGCTCTGTTTATCCTGTCACCCGTTTTGGCTATAAACCTGCTATGGAAGGCTCACAGTAGAATGTTTGGGACCCGCTTCTTTGGACTACTCTTCCTGGAGCGCAGTTCTTTGGTTGTCCGTTTATCGACTACCTCTCTTACAAACTCTTCTATTCGCTCCTGCTCATCCACAGGTACGAAGAGAGCATGTAACCAACCCACTACTTACGGCCAAGATGGTCTGAGAAAAGGAGCAGTGTTCGATTCCGATCGAGTGGATGCGACATTCAAACTCTTTGGACGGTACTGAGACAACAGAGACTTTCGATTGCCGCCGGCACCAATGGCTCAGCCATCGGGAAGGTTCGCCGATTGTTTTCGAACTAAGGATTCTCGATACAGCGATTACTGCCGTAAGCACTGATTTTTGAAAGCCACTAACGGTTTCAAAACAACTTTGAAGATTAATTGTAAGTCGCCTATCGTGATGCTAATATTTATGGGCTACAAAAAGTCACCACCCCCCCCCCCCCTCTTTGTGACTGTAGTCATTGAATTTCATCATAAGCATCCACCATATCACAGTTCAATAGTTCGCTCGAAATCGATTTTCTTTTCTTGTTCGACCGTGATTTTGTGTGCGCGTTGCGAAATAGTACGCTTAGGCTGATTTCATAGTCCACGACCAGTGGCGCGACTGGTCGCTCGACTGGTGTCGCTCGCAAAATCGTGGACTATGGAAGATGCTTTACACAGAGGGTTAGAGGGTCAATTAAAAGCAAGAATAAATTCGAACTCCACCCGAATTGGGCAGTTGTGATTTCCGATTGATCGTAGAATTGAGTGTCAATTCCGCGAGTGAGTGAAGTGTAAAATGAGCCATGACTTCGACTTGCGACTGAAGGTAACGTTTTGATTGTAAGAAGGAACCAGATCGCACTCCGGCTGAGTTCTGCAGCCGTGACCATCGATCGAGAGTAGCGGTATTGTTGTAATCCTGTAAATTAAGCTGTGACCTCGATATTATAACTAGATGAACGCTAGCACGCATTTATTTCTACACCGTTGCTGCGTAACCGTTATCAGTACTGTGCATTTCCCATCGAATTCTGATTGTAAGTAGGCGTAATTATCATTCGACAATAAGGCACAGCATTGCTCTCATCGGTCGCCATGCCAAGAACACCAGTCTGGGCGTAGGTACGGGTTCGAGTCAGTCCAAGATCGGATTTTAGTCTGCATCTCGCCATTCTTGTGAATCTTTAGCATGGTTTAGTGCGGCGAAGTAACACTGAACAGAGACAACAAGCTGAAACAAGTTGGGTGTGTACTCTCATAATGTAATTCGTGTTTGGGAAGTTGAGCTCATCGTTTACCTTGTAATATCCTTTCTTCTTGGGAAAACTCGAGAAAGTTCTTTTCTAAAGTTCGGAGTTGATGTAGCACAAATGACTGTCCTTACTTTTCCCTTATCCTACGTAATTTGTGAAGAACTTCGAAACATTACAAAATATACATTTCAAAATGACGCAAAACTTCTATTAACACAATGTAATCCAAGACAGCAACAGTAATGCTCGTCAAACCCATCGCGACACATTTGACGCTACAATTAGAGGAAATCGTCTGAAGATAAAGACCTCATAATATGGTATGCAGACTGTTAGGAATTCATTTGTTTTCTGAGATGTGAGAAAAGCTTTGACTGGAAGGTTAAAGAGAGCGTATGAAATGGGTAAGAGAGGAAAATGCAACAAAAAATTATGACACTGGAAGCATAAAAGAGCCAGGAATCACGTGAGTGATGGGGGGAAAATGTGCAGGTGACGGCTCGTATGCCATAACAGAAGCGGCATCAGCGTAAACCGTACCAACAAGGAATTCTCTACGTTCGAAACCCTCGTGGATTTTACGCCTTTATAAAGCTTTAACTGAATGGGAGGGAGGGAATAGTTGAAGGAGCGAATTGCACTTGAGTTCTATATAAAGTTCGCAATTCCATTCATGGAGTTCATGAGAAACTACATAGAGGTGAGTATAAAAGTTATGCATTGGAAACAATCCTCATTTGGCACGAATGAGAATTCCTTGCTGTGTATCTGACTACGAGCCGTATGCCAACCGATGAGGTAGAACTCTGAACGTGACGGCAACCCACACGACGTGGTGGGATTATCGGACTGAAGTGTTTTCGAGCAAAACATGATGATAATAGAAAACTCTAGACATTTAGGGCCTATACCATCATTATAGTATTCGTAACACGTAGTATACAACAGAATGGGATCACAATATTCAAATTGTACCAATAAATAAAGCTCTATGAGTGGAGAGAGATTCACATTCCAAGTACATAATATATGTATGATAATCCAAAAACAATACATATCAGAAAAGTGGCAAGTACCGTATTGAGGCATAAGAATAACATGATTAAGAATGTATGTGTGGTAGAACCGGCAAGCATTATGGGACAAAGTAGAAAGCATTCAGGTTTGGCATCGAACGACACACTCAGCACCGAAGAGGCTGCATACCACACACACACTCACGCGTGCACGCACACATACACACACACAGACACACACACATGTACACATCTATGCGCGCATGTTTTAGAGTTTGGCAGTTATCGAAAGAACACATCAAATGTCGTCGTTTGCCGTCTAAGCGACAATAGATGAGCCGTGCCAAGGATCGATCCGACAGGTTGGAATCCGAGGGGAGGTGAAATGCTTAGTGATGGCATTCTAGTATCACTTGTATGGCACGTGTGTGAGCTATATGTTCTAGTGACTTAGACGGCGAATAGCAAGCAGATCATAGAAAATATGTCACAGTACATATACCTATAAGGGCAGGAGTAAAACATATGCTATGGCATGCCTGACAATCACAGACAACATTCACATAGACATCTTGAGATCTCACAAAAGAAATCGGAACATACAGAAAGCTCAATGGATTTGAATGAATTGTCAGTTATAGGATTAGTCAAGTGTGCCTTGTCCATGTTCGGCATCCCAGAATTGAGTCGGCGTCCGATCAACATTATTGAAATCTTGCCATAATGCTAATATCAATTCGCTACTCATTAATTCACCGGCATGTGTCGAGATCATGCGTAACATGAAGACCCCTGGAAAAAGAACATCAAAATAATATATTCACTGGCACGTCGCAAAGACCTCAGCTGGGTGAAAAGAATGGTCTCAGGGATAACTAGCAGGTAATGACAGGTTTTGAATGGTTGAAAGAACCAGCAAAACTTCATCTTTTTCCCGTATCGTCTCCGACTCTCTCCTTTTAGAGAAAGGTTTCCAAGGTCGCGAAAGTGAGCACTTGATAAGTCGGATGTGCAGCTGTGCAGGTAAGGGCTGATGAAGGCGGTTTGATTGGTTTCTTAAGGAAAGGTATTCCAGAAAATGAGATTCAGGCGCTCGATCGATGTCAGCCCCACATCCCGATGACAGTTCTAACCTCCATCCCTTCCTGCCGAAATTTTTCACGAAGTTGCAGTGAGACAGGCTTTGCATAATTCAGTTCATGCGTGAAATTCTTTTCCTGCCACGACTACTCTTGATATGCACCTCTTTTTACCGTCCATCGTTCATTTCTACGAGGCCTTTTTTGCCAGTCATATACATTCATAATTGTTATGCTCATTCTATAGAACAATCACAATATTTGGTAGAGCTTCGCTACCATTAATTACTATACAAGTTGCTTGCGGCCTTATAGGGCCCTCTTTTCCTCCACAAATCTTAAGATTTTGCGTTGGAGAGTATCCCTCTTGGGATTCACATGGATTAAGGATATGGGCCATTGATGGGAAGCTTTTAGACGCGCCAGTACTTTAGTGAACTGGAATGGGCTGCCAGATCCATATTCTGAATGGTGTGGAATGTTAATGTTGCTACTAGTAGCCACGTCAGCTCCATCATTGAAAGAAACTTGACGCGTTATGAAAAGTTGGCTGCGAAG
The DNA here is from genome assembly GCA_900617895.1 of Haemonchus placei. Lineage (NCBI taxonomy): Eukaryota > Metazoa > Nematoda > Chromadorea > Rhabditida > Trichostrongylidae > Haemonchus > Haemonchus placei. The sequence continues at coordinate 36,954 of UZAF01016175.1, forward strand.
GATGCCTGCCAAAAATGGAAAGAATGAAGAGCCGAAACAAATCGAACGGGAGGGTGACCTCCGCGAGAAAACAAACTCCACCAAAGATCATCAGAAGGGTGGAAAGTGAGTGGAATCGAGCGCCCTATTTCGTTGAAAATACTACTCCATAATGACTAACATGAACAAGATTTAACTGTCAATCGTACTGGAAACCACGAAAACTGTTAAAAGACCAGGATTACCATCTTTTCGCAAGAAGTTGTTAGTGAATTTCCTTAATGTGACGTCGTCAGCAATCGGCTTTGCGGGATGATCGGCAAGTACACGCAAATACTTTCGAACGAAGGACATGCCCTGAGAATGTTTATAGATGTTTTGCAAATTGTAGAGAAATAGAAGCCATTTCAAGATAATCATTCGAAGAATTCCCGGGTTGTGAGGCGCTCACCTGACTTGGTATAAACATAATTAATATCCAATAACAGGTATTAAACACAGTGATAACACCAACGGTTAAGAACCAAAACCTGAAAGGAGAAGTGGTTGAATCAATAAGTCATACTTTCAGCCAAGACACTAACTCTGAAACTGGAGAAAATCGCCCAGTCAAATATCTGAAAGGGGCTGTATACTATGGAATTCGCATGCTGACAACATCCTGTCAACAAGAAAAAACAAAGCAATCAGTAACAGTAAGTAAAAAAATTGAAAAAGAGCATTCATGAGCACAAAACAGCGCAACAAGCAAAGAGTGCAACCGGAGAGCCAATTTTTTTCATCTACACAGTCATTTTACTTCCAAATTCCATAAATTCCTTCTTCATGTTACTACATTCAAGCCTCCACCCAAAAATTAGATGAAGAAACAGAAAGCGAAATGAGATTAATTGCTATAAATGACGGATATATGAGTTCTCAGTCACTTTGTGAACACAGAAGATCAGAATGATTAATAACTGGCAGGTGCTCGTTATATTCATAACCTCTGAATGGTTTTGAAATCAATTTTCGGCTTCACGTGCTATGCAGCAGGGTTTTTAAAGTTTACTCCGCGGGTACCTAAATGATTGAGCAAAATTCAGTGATTTCAATGTGCATATATAGGCTGCTCATCGAATTGGACATGTGTATATCTTTTGCGGGCTCCCTACTACGTACAATTGGGCATGCATTCAGCGATTGCACCACTGCCGTCAAGAAAGCTTGGCGGCAGCTCCCACTATATATCCAGAGGAGACCAAGCTAAGAAAGCATAAGCTAAACCGAGCGAGCACTAAATGTTGTTCTGAGATTGGTGGTTTACTGATTGCGTCCAACAACCAGCGGGAAAGCGAATTCATTGAGAAATTCAGAGGCAACAGAACCAAAGTGCTCGTATTTAGTAGGATGAGTATGTCAGCGGAACGCAGACCCCAGAGACTAAGGTGAGAAAAGGATTCAAGTGGGCTACTTCACAAGTTTAGGCTGTGCGAAAAGCAGGCTGTTCGATAGCAAATTCCGCATGAGTCATGATTGATTAAGAGTGAAATGCATTTGTAATTGTAACTCGAATTCACTTCAGATTAGTCCAACGTGAGTGACACCATGGCTCTACAGTACTGCCTGCAAAAGCCTAGCTATCAGACTATCTTCGCCCATGAAAAAAGTCAGCAATTGAAAATTAAGATTTCGTATGGAATTTCGACAATATCAGACCTAACACAACTCAAATCATCAGACTAAATTAAAACGAATTGTACTCACCACAGAAATAAAAATATCTTCTCATTGAACATATTAATCATAAGGACACATTGAACAGTGTGCCGATGAATGTTTCCGAGCACACGCACCTATAAAATTACTTAATATATTTAATACTATTTCCTTTCATGAACCAAAAAATACATTTCTAGTCGCCATTCGATCGGATTTTTCCGAGAACGTAGAAAGGATAATTATTGGAAGCCTATGTGCAACCCTAGGAAGTGCAAAGCTATGTGCGGCACGGGACGAAGGACTTTGGAAGCCATCAATAGGAAGAGAAGACCGTCAGAGCAGAAAAATACACACGATGGCTTGCTGAATAAGCGAGATCGTGAAGATATCCTCTACACTTCATCGGAAACCGATGGCAAGTTTTTTTGTAAGTTTTGGATTGTTCAAATGAACGACGTTGTATCGCATACTTTTCCTTCGAGACTACTAAACATATAAAAAGCCTATAGCATGTTTAGCGAAACAGTTCACTCGAAAAACGGAATAGCACGGGTAATTTTGCGAAGACAAATGAATGATAAGTATGTGGCTTTTCATTAACTCTGAGCATCGGCGGACCGCTTGCATTACCTTTGCTTATACACTAGTAGCTTGCCTTGTACAATCAAACATGTGAAATAGAGAAAAACACAAGTTCTTGATGTTATTTCCTCATTATCATCTATAGGTGGTAAGAAAGCATCCAGCGAAGCAGTAAAATAGATCATAGATCAGGAAATAAGCGATCCCTCATTACATGAGATAGGACCGCGAAGCTCGATGCAAGGGACCTGACAGTCACTTTAGGCTGGTGTACCACAACTGTAGCGGCAGTCTGATACGCTCAACTGGCAGATATTAAATTGACCCCTACTTTCCTATTCTTTTTCTATGAGAAAATAATACTAGTGAAAAAGTGAAAGAAGCACTCTAAAGAGAATTTCGCAGCGATCTACTCGACTCAGTTATAGACCGTTTGCGCTATCTAGAATTTTTTCTTAAGTCGATTCATACTAATACTAAGTAAAGAACCTGCCTCGAAATCGCATAAGGTTACTCGGGGAAACATTCCAGTTTGTTCCCATTCAATTTCGTGCATGAGATCTTTCAACAATGAAAAGCCATATGCTAAATCATTGGAGCCGAGAAGATGATTCAAGAGAAAAAATTGTAGCAGTACATTAGCCGAATAGAGAATCTGAAACCATTAATTCATTACTTGCTCCGCATTACAGCTCGAATTTCTCCTCGAAACAAAAAGTGAGATTTTTTTTCTGAACGAATGATTTTCTTTATTTGAAACGAGAGAAACTCAAAATCGGACTGCCTCACGAAGGTGCAGATTTTTAAGGGCAGTGTCGGGTTCAGCCTTCGAAGGAATAGTATTTTCATTACCAGTACGGAAGTTTTGGGGTGGCCGCGTAGTGACGAAATACTGCGTTGACTGGGCCATGATCAGACCCGACACATTTCAGCTATACCTTGCGTGTCGCTAGAAGTGTTTATAGTAACTGCCCCTCACCGCCCCACTATGACGTTTGTTCTGAAACGATATAAACACTATCTGACTTCTAAAAAGAGCTCAGCGGCGATTAGGTGAGATTTCAGAGATTTGGAATGCTGATTGCCCCACTTCCTCGACGGTTGGAAATTATGAGCAACAAAGGATAAAATCTTATCCATAAGGCTTACATATCTAGGGTTACTATTTATGGTGCACAATGTACTGTGCAGTAACAAGAGATAGTGGTTTAACTATCACCCCAAGAATGATGGAACCGTGGCCACGCTCAATATTAATTTCCTCAACTATTAACTACATTACAAAATCTACTTCTTAAGGTCAATGTAGCTTTCTGTGTAGTATGAGTGTCGATCGCGTTCACTTCACGAAAGTTGGTTAAACTGGTAACAATGAATGAGTTCTCTCGGTTAGAGATATAGCTTCGCTGAGAAGACTGGCCTATTTATTATTTCTTTGTACTTGTATTTGTACTTGCCTAGCTATTTTCTCCAAATATCTTCCATTCTACGAGCTAAAAATGAGTTTAAATAACGATTTTTCGGCTTAGGTACTGTCCGTTTTAACCATTGCCCGCCCCGCGTATAATTGATTATTTGATTGCATTCAGTACAGCGGTTCATGTAACAAACTTACTTTGATACCAATGTAGAGCATAGTGACATAGCAACCGCAATGCCTCCCACAGTTAGCTCCTATTTGCATATGTGAGAAACACGTCCGTGAGTGACCTGACCGATCGACGTTTGTTAACTGAAGTAGCATTGTTGAAGTATTTTGCCTAATCAAAAAAATGAGAAGAGTACTGCACTCATCAGTAGTATAACTGTGTCACCTGCACTTCATCCTGCATATGACGTGCCATGGTGTAGACGGTTCTCGTCTTCACTTCAGAATCCATCAAACGCGCGTCACATGCCATCTGTACAAGACCTTGTAAGTTTATACCTGAACATTGACATTGACATTGGATTTGCTTCACTGAGTGAAAACCACATAACAATTTAATTACACCGCTATGGAGAAATCTATGGGTACTGTCTCAATTTTCGAAATCTAACATATGACGCTTTATAACAGATGAAATTGACTTCATGCCGACGGTGATCAGAGATATTCTCGAAGAAAGGAAGAGGGAGGTTGAATATGAACTTCTATCGGGCACTGGGTGATGAAAAGGCGAGAAAACTTTTTGAGGCCCACAAAATACAGCTTCTAATAATTCATCTGTGCTATTGTCTAAATCGAGCATGATTGAGAAAACACCAGGATGCGCCAAAAACTTGTACTGCGAAACATTAAAAGGTAATCTTCACAGTAACTTTCTAGTACGGATATACCAAGGAGTGATTCTTGCCGTCTAACAGGCGCTAAAGCATCTTCAGTTAAGCTTTTGCCCACGAACTCGCACGATTGTCAAAAAAGAACCTAAAGTGAGGTAAGAGTAATCTAATCAGCCGAAAAAAGTATTCGAAAAGGTGATGTTGCACCTTTTATGCACCAATAATTGCATACCCTGAAAATGAAATTTTATTCGATCAAGACTTGGCCTACTACACCTTCACCGAATGCTTCCAGCTGCTCAGAATACTCAACTTCTGTCATTCAAAGTACGTAGCGAACAACCTTATCAGTGACCTCTCGTAATCGCTCAAGATTTAGAAGGTAAGTGGTGGAGTATGAAAATGGATAGTCATTGTGGCTGTGGAACTCGTCCTTTCTAACAAACACCGAAATAGAAAACTTCTTCTAGGGGCAGCTACGTCTCAGTGCCTTTTGCTACTTCTACCTTCACTTCTTTAACATTAATGGTTCAGAAGTTTCATGTTAGTCACTGCAAAAGTCAGGAAACAGTTTTTCAAAGAAAACAAAACAAGAAAGAAAAGATACCGCTGTGCCAATACAGCAGGCCTCGCCAAAGTATGCATGGCACATAAAAAAGAAGGGCTTCGATGGCCAGTATGAAAGGCACCCATTGATAATAGCCAATTTGTCGATTACGTCGCGAGTAAATTTCGCGCGGGATGTCCTCCTTAAAAGCATATTCCGTTACGACTCAATATACTCGTGATGAAGTCGACGTACACGATAACGGACGGACGTATGAGTCGCATCACGAAAATGTTGAAAGACCTCAGTAATGGTGAGGTGCGAACCCTTGAAAGCTGCTACGAACCAACCTGCATTGGTACCCAATAGGTGTTTTGCACCCAACAATAATTCTCTGTGTATTGCTCCATAGCGTCGGTGAATGTTGCTGGAACCCAGCATTGAATAGGGAAACCTGAAAACGATGAAGTCTCGACGAGAATCCGTACACTGACGTCATGGAGAAAACAGGATAAGTTAGGAACCCTATCCGAGCTCTGAGGACACTTTCACAACCCACTAATTATGAATTACGCTCATGACCACTGGAACACAGCTGCGCTCTCTGCTGTTAAGGACGCCGCTGCTGCCTCTTATGAAAGCGTAGGTGGTAGCAGCAGAAGCATGCTTGCTCTACTCCTCTCCCTTCATCGTCCCACATGCTATAAACGCTTCTTGGGAACATCTTGTCTCCTTACAAGCTGATAAGCCCATAAAACTGGCAGGAGGAAGTTCCACGATTTTCTTACTAAATTAGAAAGTTGATGAATATAACTATTGCCTTTCAAAGTTGTTTGGTGAAATAATCACAGAAACGGCCCAATGTTTCTATGTGATCTGATCCGTTGCCATCGAAGGTTCAGAAAAAAATTGTGTGAAAAATTCGCATAAGTCAATAGGAAGAGAATAGGGTCTTGCTGATTCTCGCGAAAATAAGGGTAGAGGATGCCTTCCATGCGAACGGTTTTTGTCCGAGGAGACGATTAGGTCGAAACTTCGAGCCATTTCAATAAATGTTCTTTCAACCAACCTCGAAAGGCACACAGAAAACTCAGGACTACTGTCAGAACTTCTTCATCGGCATTTAGAAAAAACGGCTAAAACATCAGAATATAACTCACCGACATACTGTTTTGCTGACACGAGAAGAGCAAAAGAAGCCACTGAAAAGAAAGTAATCAGGATTCGAGTGGGCCCATCTTTAAAGAGAAGCAAAAAAAAAACTCGAAAGAAGGTTCAAAAAGTCTGGACTGCGCTGCGCAGAAACCCACAGAAACACAGAAAAAAGATGAAAATCACTGACATATTGTTGTAGTGTAGTAATAATTGAGCTTGTCGACGAAATCGTCGTCTAAACGTGGATAGAGGGCTCGGAATGCGGATGCAAGATAGTAGAGAATCATCGCAGGACCAAACTCCTTCTTATGACCGTGGCCTAGGATAACATATATTCATATCACAGATGTAATTAATGTGACTCTATCTAGACTCTAGATTGGCCTGTTGGAGCGGCTGCCTATGAATAAAAAGGAATCTAAAGGGCTGACTGTCATCATCTGCTTACAGGTGCGAATTGGTGTAGTATCAACCACAACAACATTGTAATTTTGGTGAATATTAGGGACTACGAAGATGATTAATAGAGAGAAGATAGGGCAGAGAAACTTTTGATTTTGAGGGCTGATGCTCGGACAAAATAACAAGAAATTCGAATTTGCCCAAATCTCCCGCTTATCCTCCAAAAAATCGAGATTACTTATGGTTTGATCCACAAAAGATCATGGTAAGGAGCATGGGTAGCCACGTTGCTTAATTGAGTAATAAAAGTCCGTTGGTTGGAAAAGTACATTGGTCTGGTAAGGGGTGTGTAGTAGTACTGAAATCATGGTAATTCCGATTCGGACAATGTCAGCACCTGCGCCGTGGCCAGGAGCTCCAACGTGGTGCGAGTCTATGCGTAGTTGATGTGAGCCGTCAAGAAGTTTTTGTGCCTAAAAAGATGTGCCTCTAAACCAAAACAATGCGAAAATTTCGAAAGATTCAAAGAAGGTTACCTTCCGCAGATATTTAACGTTAGCTTGTTTTTTCTGGTGCATTGGTACAAAACTTAAGTGACGTCAATGAATGCGATGGCACTAGTTTCATGGTATGCCAGACATGTCCGTAAGTGGTAGTGAACAGAGTGAGGAATCGGTTCTAACTGAAGAGCCAGAGACGATTTGCGATTGGTTTCGCGTTTGTACTCGCGACGAGAGGAGCGCGTTATTAGGAGAAGGGTAGAGGGTGGCGTTCCCTGATCAGCTAAATGATATTATCCGACCGCGATAGGGGGAATGACGAAGGAAAAGAGATGCCCACGAGGGAAATAGTGCGCGGAATGAAGCGGCTATGCCGGCCGAAGTCGACGCATTTCACGTCTTCTCTCTGCTAACACCGCCATTTCCGATGAAAAGGGGGAGTGTGAGACTCATTCTAAGCCATCAAGACCACTGCGAGTACATGGTTACCTGGAAGAATTGAATATGGAGCAGCTGAAATGTGAGAAAGCCTTGATAGCGTTTACTGCCATCGTCGCATCTGTATGCACTGGGTTTCCACAAAAAAAGGAGAGCTATACCCTTTTTCTCACAGCTTTGTGTGCAAAACGATTAAATAGTCCTCCAATGAATATCAGTCGATGTGCATTCCCGGACACCTTTTTAAGAGGATCTTTGAGGGCTTTCTAAGGTTTTGACGGTGTCACTTCGTTTCACAAAACAAGTATCGGCCTATAGTTGGAGTTTTTAGAGCCACATCAATACATGTCAAATACTAAAGGCGTACTACGAGCCAAATGACAAGTAAAAGGCGAGTACAAGTTGGCAGCGAAAGCTGATTGAGTCTGGCTGATGCCCAATAATGTGACATGACGAATTTCGAGCGCCTCTTTACTGAACTCCATTGTTCCACCGTTGTTTGCTGGAATGGCCGCCGTAATTCATAGGAGGGAGAGGAGAACAATTATAAATGAGCTAGTAATGACGATATTATATTTAGAAGGGTGCAAGGAAGAAGAGGGTGATGACCAACGAAACACCTACAACACATGTCTTTCGCATAGACGTCATCAATTGGATTGGCTGTCGCTGCTCAATCTCTGCCGAAGAGCCTCATAATATTTGATTCAACCCAACCTTTTCGACTACTTCACTTTCTCCAATTCATGCTCGGGGGAATTTCACTCGGCACTTAGCACCTATCAAGATTTCGTGGGCTAAACTTAACTATACACCAGGCAGAAATAGGCTCAACGTAAGGAGGTCTGGAAACACCTGCAAATTCCTCATGATGAGCTATCAACACCTGGATAAGTTCGAATTCGTGCCCTTCGCACCCTTTCTCTCCGTTGCTCGTGCCTCCGCATAGAGGTATTTTCTGACTTGCTTATTCTGCGAATAGCAACAGTATTAGAAACCCAAATCCCAGGCCTTCAAGTCAACCCAACTGGACCTTTGCGGTGTTTGCGTTGGTGGTACGAGTTAGATGAAGAAAGAACCAGTAAAAAGTTTGCCGAGTCAAACACTTCACTTTAGGCACACACAACTAGCAGAGAATCATTCCTAGTATTTACTTGCGTCAACACTGACCCTTAACTATGTCATGAGAAGAATCCAGCAGTGAGCTGTCTTCTGAGCACCTCTACTAACAGAATCCAAGCATAGGTAGAGGCATGAAAACATTCCAAATTGAACAGAATGCTCTCAAAACGCACCTGATATGACGGAAGGTTGTCGAGATGCCGGGCTTTTTCTAGTGGAGTACGCTGAAAAACGGATCATCAAACACGCTCCATACTCCGAAGCCAATTTGTTTCGTAGCTCAGCTTAAGTGCTTCTTGATATACTTATGAAAGAGTCTCTAAGCTAAGGTGAATGTATTAAACTAAGATGCCATTGATAAAGAACAAATATGCTTATGTATGCCTGTTTATCCTTGTACGGGCTTTCGTTGTATTTGTTCCTAGTGTCGCGTTTTGTCGACGGTGACGGCTTTTGTGCAGGTTTCTGTCCGACGGCCGGTGTCGGTCGACGTAGAAGCGCTGTTGACGGGGCTCGTGGTGGTGGCGGTGGCGGTGGAATTCCAACGATCCGCGAGAGCAGCGGCGGCTCAGGCTCCGAACCGAGCATACATCCGTCTAGAGTTTGATGACCACTAGTCGATTCGGACGGCGGCGATGACGAGAACGAATTGTTGTGATTCCCAGTGGTGGCAGTGGTGCTTACGGAACTATCGATGTACCGTAGTCCACCCGGTAGTTGCGGCTCGAACGACAGGTTGAATGACGTTGAATGTATCACACAGCACCAACACACCTAGTAACTATCAGGCGGATTTTATAGTAATAAGCAAATAAACAGAGAAGATGATTGTTTGGAGCATAGTGCTAACGATTGCGGGCTAGAAGTGAGGAGCTAACAATTGGCAAGTGGATGAGGGCATAAGTATGCCAAGCGCCAAGCGGCGGGGGGGGGGGGGGGGNGGGGGGGGGGGGGGGGGGGGGGGGGGGGCTCGCAGCGTCCAACTCGGGCGGGTCATTTTTTGAAAGCAACGGCGAAGTGTTTGTATAGATCTGTGCTTGTTTAGACTTTCATAAAGGCAGACAAGAAGACTTCTTTCTGACTTCAACTCTTTCGTGATTTGTGAAGGGCTGGAAAAAAGGCTTTTTCGGGCAAGCCTGCATTAAAACGAATACCACACGACGATGTGCTCTTGCACTTTCGCGAAGTAATTTTGATGGCATCGTGTTTTTCAACACTGGGCTGGGCTCGTTCCTCATAGATTCTGTGTGTCGGAGACTTCCGCTTTACAGTATGTGTTCGCTTCGAGTAACACCTGCCATTACCTCGCTCATGTAGTGCGCTTATATAATGGGTTGGCGGCGATTTAAGTGAAGAAAGCTAGCTGGAGGGGGAGTGGATTGGAGCGGCTACGCAGGGTTTGCGGATATTCCTGGTGAGAGGCTGCTCAGACGTGGTTCATAAACAAACCTAGCTGATTGAAAACACGCAGACACACAGCTGATGGTTGTGCTAAACTACCACCATACGCAATCGTTCATTCGTTCGTTTCACACTTACACTAACTCATCTTGTTGTTATACGAGTGACAGAAACTGCATTTGTACTGATTCTCCTAGTTACTCCAACGCTACACATCCAGCAGGCGCTATCCCTAGGAACGGATGCCAAGCCAAAACGTCCCGCGGGAAATCGTCATGGCATCACAGCTGCTTGTGATTTTAGAAACATTCCAAGGACATCGGTAAAAATTTAAAGGCAACTACGAAAGAAACGCGGCATATACACGAAGGCGACACGTCCTCATATCTTATGCAAATGCCTTAAACGCTGAGCACTTTCGAGATTTCACAGAGAGTGGCAGAGGCAGGAAGAAAGCCAGTCGAATAGATAGCAAGCGGGAGATGGAGAGAGACGACTGAGTGGCTGCAAAGTTGGCCAGAAGGTAAGATAGGAGAACTTCTTTTGACTACTACTACCCCCAGCGTCATTTGCCACGCTACGGCTGTGAAATGATGACAGCCTATAATTACATTATCATTTCTGAGATGTATGTGCGTTTGAGTGACAGTGTGAGGGTGGACTGTGTACAGCGGATAGGTATGTCTCTTTAGCGGTGATTATCTCAAATTAATGAGCAGAAGCATTGGTCAAAGTGCTACATTTGAGATAGAAAGATTGAGGTAGCAAGTACAACAGTCAGTCACGTGCGCCGTACGAAGACAGTAAGACTACAGGTTGATTTCCTTTTCCGAACTCCGAACGCGCTGGCAACGACCAGCTTGATCCTGGCCCTGTCTAAGTTCCACATTTACTTGAACTAGAAACAAAAATTCATTGGTTTAGCACTTTGTTCCTGCTAGACAGCGGCTAGCTGAATCAATGTCTATTCGGGAAAAAGCAGAAATACTCAACTACGAGAGAGATAACCTACTAGAGATAACATCTAGCCAGACTCGAACCTATGGCCTTCCTCATCACTTCAGCTATGAGGCAATCAAGGGACTCGTTGTAAAGTTGAAAGCCTTACGTACAAATTACCAAACAATCGTGAGAAAAAAAGGCATAGTAGGCCAGGTAGTTAGAATTCTATGCTCAAGTTAAACTATTTTCTAATTAAATGACCCGCTTGAATGACTTGCAAACACACCAGCGACAACTGTGCTACTAAAGATAAACTCGCTAGCCCGTTGACCAAGATAGGTTTTTCCCTTAATCAATTTGGGACAGATTATTTGTTAACCTCTTACACACTGACTTGGTTTATTTATAGGCCTTTAAATTTACGCTCATTTCGCCTTGAAGAATGAGTATTTTTTGGAAGTATTTTTGTTTTCAAACTGGTAGTCGAGTGCGAGTATGACCGAGATCCTTACTGGTCAGAAGCACTGGGACGATTGAGCTACCCCCTTCTACTTATTCGGAGGGTGAACCATCCGCTTAGAATTTATTTCATGACTCTCTTTGTGAATTCACTTGTCTCTGCCCCACATGGCAGCCATAGCCGAAAAGGGCCGAGAATCAGGCTATCACGTAGATTGTAGTAAGTGTATTTCGCGGCTTCTCCCTGTTATCTATAAAAAACACCTGCGACAATAATCGGGTGCCATTGGTGCTCCACATGTATAGAGATGTATAAGTGCAAACTATGAAACTATGAGATGGAGATCTTCCCTCTATCACCTTCAAATGACATATTATTACAGTGATATTCTAACCCCAAGCGAAGTGTAAGGGGCAGCGAAGACGGGATCGTGTAGAACTGGTTACTTCTGTTTTCGCCCAGGTTACCTACATCATTTCAAGATCCTTATTCTTGTTTTCTCTGCTTTGAAATTCATGACATAGAGATGAAGCCTGAGAAAGGCTGACGGAGCGGCTATGCGGTAATTAATATTTTCCATGCATTCTATTCCGAAAACCTGCCCGTTACGATTTGTTAGCGGACGCGTTCTAAACAAATTATACTGGTGTTCTGTGGATCTGCCCCCTGTGATCGGCAAAAAGCCTGTCTCCGTATAGCAAGTGAATGTCGAAAGAAGCAGATTCAGGAATAGAATCAGGAAGGGATAAGCGAAAGGTACGTTCGCACAGGTTTCTAGGGAAGGGTAGGGGCAAATTCCTGCTTGAACAAACATTATTAGTGCTATACTTTTATGACCTCTAATAAAACGAAGTTATCTCCGCTTCTAATAGATTGCAACAGCGGGATTAGTTATACGTGGTCTAGCAACTCCTGAAATGAGTTCGTTTTGCTCTATAGCAACGGTCGTTTGAGTGAAAACGCATTAAGAGATCTACGATTCGGTCTTCGCTAGTAGTTATTGAGGGCATATAGTTGAAATGTGTTATATATGATAATTACTGATAATTACATGATGATTCACCTTATATTTTCCTAGTCGGCCAGTAAATCGTTGCCACGACACATGCCCATGCATTTCATTCCACGAAATCAAAACACATTAGGCGAGTAGAACCAGCTAACACACAATGGAAGTATAGTGAGGTGTAACACCAAAGGCACTTGCTGGATCAGGATCAGGCGGCACGTGACGAGGGTCACGCTTAGTCAGCCATGAATGAGATCAGCATGTTGTGAATGAGAGGTCATCAAAGAGAATTGGAGCAGTAGCGGTAGAAGCAGCAGGAGCAACAACGGCAACAGCAGTAACGCCAGCGGCAGCCGCAGCCGTAGCCATTGCCTAGGGGCGTGACGACGGCGATTATCGCGGAAAGGTGCACAGATTGCGTAGCGGACACCCCTATCGAGGAAGGACAGCTACAGAATCCACAGAATCGAAGTGAGCAGAGGGAGGATGATGTCAGTAAGGAGGCGTAAGTGTGACAAGAGGTTAATGCTAACACTGCATCGACGGCGACCACGTCGTAATTCAGCAGTCACTGAGGCGCGACGGCAATCTCCTCGTGGCTCTTCTACTCCATGGGACGGTGTTCAATATATTTATCTCGTACCAACTCTCATTTCATGACTAGCAATGAAGGCTACTGATAAAATTTATTTGTTCGATGTTTTCCAAAGTAGATCAGATCAGCCGTTTGACTTTGGCAATTGAGCAGCGCCTTCTCTTATGAGGATATTCTACTCATTCCCAACCGGAATCAATGTCGAAACGTGTTTCAGTGCAATCCACGCCTAACACAACTGACTGAGGAATTAGGGGCCTTCACAGATTAGATAAAACCCTCGACACAGCCCATAGCGTGTGCGAACTTCGTTTCATCATTCTTAGCTTTAAAGCCTCTCTTTCCCGAAAGGCTAAACGAAACAGCAGGGTTTTTTTTTTGAAGGAAGTCAGTTATTCAAGACAAAAGTACCAATAAAATAGTAGTGACGTTGCTTAATTATTATAAAAAAAGCACTCTATGTAGTAGTCAACTCGACCATCCACTCCCTCCCCTATATGGGTAAAGAAGTGAAGGTTGTTTCACTTATCAATTTTTTCAGAGATATATCTCTTAAACGCTTGCCCTACTAGTACAGAGAATCTCCGTCGAAAAAAGTTTGTGACAGGAGTGTCAGAACTCAGCATGGCTTTAATATTTAGATAGAGCATTTTGCAAGGATATTTACTGAAAACGCACCCTGTTTCTGTGTAAAATAATAGGGATACCAAAGTTTACTCCATGATGCTCAAACATATCTGAGCGATCAAAGAGCTGATCGGAATCTATTGCATTTTCCTCTGAAGATTAAAAGTTAAAAGGGCATTGGACATCATTACAACGCTAACACTTTCACAAATCAAAGAATTCCAATTTGTCAGCTACGAAATATTAATATTTCACCTTATTTATCATTTCAGTTCCGCCCTTTTTACTGCTTGAGTGGTATGGGCGCTCCAAAAACTATTTGAGTTTGAATGGTATCAAATACTACTTGTCATTATCGGAAGGTTACCATGAATAGCTGCTAATTAGAGAGATACGATAGGGTTCCTATGAGAAATCTCCTATACATAAATATTTCAAATCGGTGTAATCTGTGTATGGGGCGCAGTGTATCATGCAGATTCACGTGGTGCCTTGCAGAACTGAATTGGTTCAAGAATGTATGCAAATCACTGGACATCACGTGACGACATTTAAGCAGCATGTTAGAGCCACATCGCGATGGGGCATAGTGTTGAGAAGTAATCCTCCGAAATTCCCACGTGATTTGTCCGATAATTTTCTGACGACGACCGAACGACGACACAATTGGCTGTATGTGTCTGCTCTAATAAATGTCACTCTCTAATAAATGTCACTCAAACGTACTACACCATCACTACATTTTTCACTTCATCGGAATGAATCAAGCGGCTTTTGTTACACTCGAAAAAGTAACAGGTATTATTAATTCATCTGAAAAATTGCTATTTGAAAGTATATCTGCCCCCTCCCTCGAAAGCATTGGCGTAGTCAACAAAGCATCAACTGACTAACAACGACTAAGCTGCTGATCTTTAAGCAGCTTTAGCAGTCTTTACAATTAAGAAATTTCCTGATAGCTTTTGTTTTTGGAACGCATCATCGAGGACAACCTTGAAATACGAAGGCTAGGGAAGAAACTCAGGAAAGGTCGTTCGAGCCGCTCACTCACCCGGGTGGCTGAAAAAAGACAGAACATCGTTAGCTGCGTAACAAGTTTGTTGAGTTACACCAGTAATGATTTGAGTTAAATTCGAAAACTGTCTGTGAGAAATTTCTATAACGGCAGTTATGCTGCATAATCATTTGAACCTTTTTAACTCGATGCTGCATTATGCATTGGTGCACGGGTTTCGAGTGTACTCATAGAGCGGCTTTGGTGATGATGATCTCAGCCCAATGAGCAATGAAATGCTAGTAGTGGCATGAAAGTAGGAGGTCGAATTGCTTTCGCTACGCCATAATTGAAATCAAGCCCTATCAGACCTTCGACAGCTGTCTAACTGAGCGTGAAATCGGCGACAATTGAGACTGAGTGGGCAGTGAGAATAGGGGGGGGGGGGGGGGCGAAGCCGAGAAGCCGGCGTTTGACGCCATAGAGGTAACGAGATTCTGCGCGTTCATCGTCGAAACCCCTTGACACCACTCAGAGAATGAAAATCGTCAAAAAACGTGACATATCAAAGCATGCACACCCGTCTGAACCCAACCGAAAAAAAATTCAAAAAATATGTTCCACTGTCGCGCCCCAAAACGTTGCTGCCTTCTCAATTTCCCATTTGGAAAGCAAAGTCATAGTACAGGCAAAGGGGTCTCACCTTCGTAGGTTGAAACATTTGCCGAAATCTTTTTCCGATGATTATTAGTCATTTGCTGTGAGGAGGATCTAGAGCCATGCTGAAGTCATTGTAATTCAAAAGTAAAGTAAAGAATTTATTGTGTGAGAACATGGTAGGATGAAAGGATGGCGGATGAGGAAATAAAGAGATAGACGGCAGCGTAGCTTAACACGATTTAAACATTACTCAAGGTATGGTACATTGGTGACCACCACAAAAAACTACTGCCTATGCTCCAGCTCGGAAATTCTTCTAAAGAAGTCCGTAAACTCAGGACCAAGAAATTTCATTTCAGTCCCACAAGGAGAAAGACTCATTTCAGCTATTGACAACAGGTCCCAACTCCTAGTTGTCGAGTTTTTCCTTTTGACCTTATTATTTGGAACAGAGTTTTTTATGTACAAATTAATGCTCTCTCGAATTTTTATATGAGAAATACTGCATAACTTCTACGGCCATTCCTTCTCTTTCGATTGAAATCTTCTCATATACCCACTATACGTACAGATTTAAACCTCCATAAAGCTTTGAAGGAACCACATGTTAAAAACAATCACTGTTACAAAAACATTGCCCTGTTATGTAGCCATTAACGCTCAACGATGGATATGTATATGTAATAGGCGGTGAATTAGCTTATTGATATTGCTTTCCGATCTAACAGCTCCATCAGAATATAAAGACTGATTCGCAACGAAACAGGCAGAAAATTCAGTCAAAACCCGAAATTCCACTGGAAACTACCTAACGATGCGAATAGAACAGAAAATGGCAAAGAACCCTAGCTAAGAGCTGTTCATTTCTACCTCCAACTCGACTTTCAGCTTTTTTGAAAAGATCACTTCTCTACTCATTCGAATTAATATCATGACGATCTCACAGTGTTTGATTCAGTTCAAGAAAAAGGAGATAGTAAGCTGAGAGTTTTCTAAATGATCATTTATAGGTATGTTTCGAAGTTACTAATTGTGATGAGCTAAACCAATAGACCTTAGGTAAGTTGAACAAAACACATAAACATTGTGCGTATACCAGAATTTTGAAGTGAGCTTTGAATAAAAGTTTCGTTGGAAAGAAGCGTCACATGTTTAATTTCCTCCCTTACGCCAATGAAACAATCACAGCAGAGAAGTGCATTCACTTAATAAACTAAATTCATCAGAAACCTCAACCCCATTGTCCCGGCCCAGTCAGTAGGGATCAGCCCTTTTACAAGTCTACTCAAGAACACATGTCGCTCAATTGTTACGAGGTGACAAAAGCTGAAATAGTGAGAGACTACTACTTTTCGAACCACCCTAGCAACTTTTCACACGAGGAATGTTTTAGCAAACAAATCTAGAAGAAAATGCTTTTGGCGACTTCAACGGCTCTAGAACCCCAGAATTTTGACATTACGGCTAAATACAATCGCTTATTCTTAGCCATCAAGTATAAGTTGTGGTGGTCTTCATTGTTCCAATTACCCAGTTCACGCAAAGTCGCGATAAGTCGTATGAAAAGCTTACGGCGCAAACTCTTGTTATACTCGAACAACCTACTAGCATCTGCAAGGCAAAGCCAAACCAAGTAGCAGGAGTCAGAAGAGAGCCCAACAATTAAGCTCCTCTAGAACAAAAAAGGGCATGAAAAGCCAGCAGGGAAAGTACCAATACGGTTTCACAGCACTGCATTATCGATCACGATTAACATTACTTGTTCTGATCTAAAGTTTTACCGCAAGTAGTGCTGAAGTGTAAATGAAGAACGATTGCCCAGGAGTGTTATCAAAACCGATTCGTAAAACTGATCGAAAGTATGGGAGATGGAGAACACCAGGTACGGCTTAGATAAGAGAACATTAGGTTGGGAATTCGAAAGAACAAAAAGTTCCGAACCTTGCTTCGAAAATCGGTATGGCTACCAATAAGTGATTTACCAAGAAAGCATCCGATCAATGGCCCGCTCGAGACTCCAACACGAGTTAAACCTACGGTATTGTTGGACCCGTTCAACTCAGCTGCAAAGCTGATCATCCCAAGACTTTTGTCAAAATGGAGTTTCCGACCAACAGAAAGAATACGTGCTCAAGAGATTTTCAAAAAACATAACGTATATCGAGTACAATCGGGCAGTAACGGCGGCAGCCGCGTTTACGCAGGTTCGTGGCGAGACGCTCGCCGCGCGCACACCACAATGTGCTAATTTGTAATTGAATTTTTGAGACGATTGCCTTTGATTTCGGGACGAGGCGATTTGCCGCTAGCAGATATGCAAATGGAAGCAAATGTGCCGCCTTGGTAACATTGCCAGCCAGCAGGCAAACCGACTAAACTGGCTAGCCAGTTGAGAGCGAATACATCAAACTGGCCAAGATGAACGCGTAAATGCTTAGTGCTTTAGCGCTTCTTGAATTTCGCTTGGTCTCGTCGAGTCGCTCTCCTCTTGACTCCGATCGGCTTCCATCGCTTGCCTTACATGCTGCATTCCCTCTCCTCATCGGAGACATGGTTGAGACATGCTGAGAGCTGCAGAGACATCACCTTTCAATTCGAATCGACCAGCGGAAATCCTAGATAGGGCAGAAAAGCACGGGAAAAAACCAATTCGTTGGCAGATAGAATTTTCAGAATGTCAGGTTCCACCGGAGCGGAACATTCTCGTCTAATTTAGGTGAAGCAGTAGCCGCTCTGCTAGTAGCTACTGCGGACATGCATTTGCTGTCAGTAACCTACATAGAGCAGAGCGGTTTTCATGGATATGACAGCCTTTCATTTTTCGAATTCCTACTTTTGCAAAACTATACTTTTAATACATTACATCAGTAGGTGAAGTAGTGGCAAATGACGTTAATCTTACTATTATACCGAGAAACAAGTCGATTCGAAATTTCCTCATTCTAGGCGAGCTTAAAACTGCTCGGCACTAAGTTGTCTGACGATGAGGAGGGAGCCTTAGCGTGTTCTACATAGGATGAGATTCGAGAGTCAGTACTCAGGCTAGATGCGAACTTAAATGACATTACGATTCCAAATAGAAGTCATTGCCTCGTCTTTGTGGTATGCTCTGTTGACAGCTCGATACGCCTACCTGAAGGTATAGAAGGTCAGAAGTCGCCGCTAGTCGTGAGCGGCATGTACGACAGAGTCGCTCCTGCCTAATCCGGCGAATGTATAGCTTACAGAGAAAGAACCACCCAGTTCTATGTGTTAACCTTTTGCCTGGCACGACGTCTCATCTACCGTTTCGAAGCCAAGTGCATCATTATGTGCGATGAATATTGATTGATAGGTCGATTCGTCAGCTGAACTCATTGGCGATCATGATAGTTGATGATGAATGGTGATCATAGTCAGTAATGATGGTGATGGTAGGTAATTATGGAACAGGAGCGCATACTATCACGAGCAGATCAATTCGAATCAAACTGGCTCCGGTAGACCACTACTCAAGCCCTACAGTATCAAATTTTACAAAAGTATAGAAAGTTTGAATACATGAGAAAGAAGGACACTGATATCATACAAAAATTGGTACTACCTCATCACTTTACAGCATCACTTCATATAAACACTATCAGAGCCACTATTAGAGTTACTGCGCTTGCATTTGTAAGAGAAAAAAAGAATTGCAATGGTGATGTTAATAGTACACCTGTTGTCAACAGGACATGATATAATGGGCGTGGGAAAGAATACAAGTAAAATACCGATTTTCAAAGGTTCCTGTGTTTACACTTTTGCTTATTTATTGCCCATGTGTTTATTGTTTACTAGTCTGCTGAACACAGCATAATGAGTGGCAAGTCAAAAGTGAAGATCTGTGCCACGTTCAAAATTATTGCTGCTCACAATTATTTTCCGTCAAGTTGAATAAACGCAGTGACAAGAGTCGTTGGCTGGGGCTTTCTCCAATACCCTTCCATCTAGCTTCTGAACAGCTTCAGTTTTTTTAGTTCCACGGTTACTAAAAGCCTGCTAGTACTATACTGCCCCATACAATTCTTTTATTGACTATTTAAAGATAATGTGCACTCAAATGCTAATTGCTAATTGTTGCCCCTTCGAGTATATGAGTAGATAGGTCATCAAAACTGTACATGAAAACATTTGAAACAATCAAAATAAGCTCAGGGTAAAAGTGCACTGAGTACCGAAACTTAGGCACTTCAATATTAAGATGCTGGCATTCAGTAGAAACTCACAATTTCTGAGGAAGGCTCGGAGGTAACTTCGGGTGATTCAGTAGTAGAGTCATGGGTCCACATAAGGGGATACTTTTCATTAATTCATTGACATTTCAGTCGATTTCTTGAGCAGTAATGAAGAAGTATGTGCTGTAGTCTGGGATGGATGCAGGTGAAATATTTCACCTCGGGCGGACCACTTTTCCGTTACATCAGTAGAGGAGAGAGCCGAGCGCAACAATTTGCCCCCGTTGTCGTTGCTTTGTGTTGCACGCCACAATTTTCCATTGTTTGTCAAGTCTTTGTGAGAATCAGAAAGACACGAACACAGTTATAGGCTGGATTTTCGCTCTCGGCAAGTAAAAAAAGGAGTAATCTCTAAAGATAGTCACGATGCAGAGGTTTCTATCGAGACTACAGAGCCGTGTTGCGTTGAAGGTCCACCCGGCCGGTAATATGGTTTTTCTGACCTTCGATTTTCATTCGAGCACTCATTCTACCAGAAAGGTAGCTTGGTTAAAGATTAGCTTGAAGAAGAATTAATGCACTGCGAACAAACTTTTCTTGTTCTCGCGTCAGCTCACTGAAGAGGACCCCCGATTCCGCGGTTCCCCAGCACAGCACGATGTCGACCTAAACAAGGTAGTGCACTCCAAGAATGACGAAAGGAAACTCGAGCTGCCAGCGGAATTCGCCATTCCTGTGGTGTCTGACGTGGTCAACCACCAAATTGCTTTGCTTTCAACAGGATCGAAAAGGCCTCCCTTTTCGTTGAAGCCAACGTTGCAGCTCAGATTCTTTTCATTTCATTGTCTCGGCATCCAAATCTTACTTTCGACGATGTTCCCCTATCCTGCATCTTTTTAGTAAGCGATTTTGGCCCTTCTCCCACCTTTTCCTCAGGAGGTCCGAGTGAGATTAACGCAGCACTGGTCTTGTGCCGAATCTTGTTGGTGCTCAGCGAAACGTGAAAATGTTCGCACTTCGCTAATCGTGGCTGAACTTTCTACCCTTGACCTTGGTATCCCGTTGAACTTTCCCCTAATCATTCTCGCTTGTTTTCCAACCTTTTTCGAAGAGAGAAAGGTAGTGCTGCAATACTCGAACGAAATCCATTCCAATAGCAAACTTTTTTTCATTGAAGAAGCATTTGAGCAATAGCGGAATGAGTTCTTTGCAAGTGGCTCTGAACTTTACAGCTACAGCGTGCCTTTGAACCCCCAACCTCCCTCTTGTGAATGCTTACAAATGATGGCTTTACCGGAGGTATCCATAGAGATTACGAGCTTCAGACGACAATCAATGTTTTGAAGGTGCAGACAAAATATCCGGAAAGAGTCCTTTTTTGAGAGGGTGTTTTAAGAAAAGCTCAGACCAAAGAGGAACTGTAATGAGTACCGTTAATGACATGGCATTCAAGTAAAATTTTAAAGCTGAACACTCTTTGTCATGAATCGAGGAAATATATTTCTCCTTGTAGGTGTACCTTATAGCGAAAGATTCACTGGAAACGAATCCTTGTCTGAAGTTCGGATCCTTCCCTCAAAACAAAAGTCTGTTCTGTGACTGGCTGATGAATGACAAATTTTGACAAATTTTACTAATTTCATCTCATATCATCTCATAAACTTGTGCTTTTTATGATGCTAACAGAAGCAGTTCTTTATGGGAGTCTCTTGTGGTTGAATAATAACGATTAAGCGGAAACAGAAGGTGCAAGGTACTTACGTCATTACATTACCAATCTCGCCTTAGCTGCTAAAAACAAAAGGGCAACGACATCATAAATTTTCTATGTTAATTAGATTGAGTCTAGCATGAGTCCTTAGAAACCATGAAACCTAACGCTTTTATATGACGGTGATTCCTTGATGAAGTCTTTGGAAGGGATCAAGAATGATTAGTCTAACAAACTTGTATTGGCTAATCCGGGATGGTTATAGATCTTGAACAACTTCCCTTACGTTAGGGTATCTTTTCCCATACAAAATGATCAGAAATCAAGAATTGGAAGAAGAAAGATTTTGTCAGAAAGTCGTCGAAACGATCATCCAAATGGAGGCGAAAACAATTTGAAGAAGCTATAGTCACGATATGAGGAGTACAATGAAGCGGGTGGCTAGCATTCTGGAGAAGGATGAAAAATTTGCGCACAACACAAGACTTTTAAAGCCTATCAGTTGAGCCTCAACACGTTGATGTTTATATAGATTGTGGTTCAGCTGGTACATGATGGCCCACAGTAGCGAAGAATACACTCTTCATTATAGTAATTTGTAACTCCACTACGAACGCCAGAGCATTACAGGTAATACACCGCACTGCACCTACTGCATTTCTCGCTTTCATAAGAGAGTAATGAATACAGGAAACGATTTTTAGAGAACGCTATTTTGGAGAAGTAATAAATGATTTTCGAAGGTCATTTCAGTATGGCTTCGGTACAGTCCTGCTTCCCTAACAAGCTCATGTCGATTCAGTAAGAGTATATGTGCACTACTGATCAAACATCACTAAGGATATCCGTTTCTAAGCACTCTGCGTCCCTGACTGTAATTGCTAACCAAGTAGGGAGAGTACAGGCTAGTCTACCCTTCTACAACCTTTATTTTGACCAGCAATATAATTAACATGCCCCCCCCCCACCCCTTCTTCTTCGTTGTTGCGCATTTCAAACTGTGAATTTACTTTGCCAGCATTATGGGAAGTCAACGATGATTAACCGTAATGAATGGACGTGAATTCCAAGATGTCAGGGAGGCCTGATGCTTTAGAATCCTACGTGATAAGAAATCAGGTCCGGTTCTAAATCATCAAGATTGACTAGGCCCTTGAAAGGCACACCGAATTCGCACTTCTAGTACCTATAGCACAGCATAGAACGACCTAATTGAGGTAGGTGATGACGGAATTCTAGCCAAGAATGTGGGAAAAATGAGCGTGAGATTGTCTTGCGATTTTGCTGACAACAATCTGGTGAATGGGACCAGCGGTCAGAACATAAACACGTTTTTTCCTTGGCAAAGCTTTATTTTATAGGTATGTTTAAAGGAACATAAATAAACAGATGTTCAACAAAGGTTAGATGATATGCTATTGTAAATATATATGTTACGTAAGGAGAGCTGTCTGCGTGAGTGTCAAATCAGCAAAGTATGATGGCGTGGGTGAACCCAGTTTCGCGCTACGAATTAACGTTCCATTCAGAAAAGCAGAACTACTCAGATACGAAATCTACCTGGCGCAGTACCCAAGTCATTGCAATGCTTTTGGTCCCTCCAGCGCCTAGAAACCAGCAAACGCATTCCAAAAGGTTGGAAGACTCCGATGACAAGGGATACTAACGCGAAGAGGATTTACTCCGACAAAGCATCCCTACCTCAGCAATTTCTTCCTGCTGTAAACAATGAAGAAGGGGGATGAAACATCAGCGCAATACGATCTATATTCTCATAGTGGTTAAATGAGGGCTCTCGCCTTTTCGTCGTCGTACCATGTTCTCGCTACTAAAATCTGGCCTCCTAAAGCCTTTTCTTGTAATGTCCTTTAAGGTCTTCAAGGGTAAATCGATGACATAGCAGACAGAACTCTAATTTTACTACGAAAGAGGAAATACAGCACTCTCGAAGACCTAGTATCGGATAATAAAATTGAGTATAGAAGAATTTTCATTCTTAGTTGACGATTCCACATCTTTATGTTCATTCTAAGGGCTTCAACTATCTCCTCACACGTGAACTGCTCAACTGTGGCGGAGCTATCCCAAACACTGTATATGTGACAGGAACGATCAACAGATTAATAGGTAATGGCAAAAATTAGCATACTCCGTCACTTTAGTAGTCATGGGAAAATTGAAAAGTGCCCCTGCTTAGGATTAAATGGTGGCTTGTAGCTGGCACTATGACTCATAGTCCTTATACTTATGAGAAAGATGAAGAAGAAGTCAAGGCGTCAACCAGTCCTGTTTCTCGGATGCGCCCCTTATTCAACTTCCGTTTTAATCGTATTGGAGGTTTGAATGCGTATATTGCTAGATACTTAATAAGTTGAGGGGCCAGCCGATGTACAATTCAGTGCTTTCATCCTCCAAACGAGCTTGGTACCAATCAATGAATGGAAGGTCTGGTTGGTCTTAGCAACTACTGAGCCGAGATTCGAATTGTTGACCACTGTGTAGGTGTGCGACCTATCTTTTCGAGCCCTTCATTTTTCAAAAGTTCAAAAGTAGACTCGAGTGTGGCTCAAATTCGCGAACATGCTGACTTCTGAGACCTGCACCAAAGGTCATGTCACGGACAGATCAACAAGAGGACAAGGAGATTTACTGTTCCCCAGATTTCATTTTCATCTTTACATTTCCCGATCACAAGGTCATTGATCATTTTTTTCTTGTTGCGTGCAGCTTATTGGGGCCAAAACATGAAGTTCTAGGATTTACTTTTTAAAATAATAGGATGAATAATTTAGCAGTAACTCTGAATAAAAACAAGCACTGCATAAATCGGAGGTAGCTTGAGTTCGTTAAGAAAGCTTCAAATTCATGCTTATTGCTTCACCAAACAGACATCACATCTATTGCAGCAGCTCGGAAGCTTTATCAATTCTTAAGAGGATTTATGTTTTTGAGCGAGAAATCGTCAAGGATCAGTCCCAAATCCGCTTTTGCTATATACATAGCTGACGCTGAACATGCCTTGCTCCTCTTCAGTCGTCCTAATTTGACATTTTTATAACGATCCCTCGGGAATTTGCGATGAAGCACACATTCTTATCGTGTCTCGGAATCATTGCCTTCAACATCTTGAGTTGCTATGAGCGTCGCATATAAAACGATGTTTACATCGATATGATGATAACTTTGCTGTAGAAGTAAACACTTTCAAGGCACATTATTCTGCACATCACACCATTTCCAGATCCATGAACTGGTGCGATAACATTGAAATGGTTCATGACAAAGTAGTGGTGCTCAGTGCCTAAAAACGTTCAGAGATCCTTATTTCGTCAATTATGTACGTCCCAGTTCGTAAACTTGGCATCAACATCTGTGAGATGAATGAATGAGAATCGCAGTCATAATATCCATCTTTCGCGGAAAAAGAGACTTGTAAGGGAGTCAAGTGCTCCTGACTAGAGAGCAAGAAGTATCACGTCAAGCGTATTATATCAGCGACTGCCTCTGATGCAGTTTCCCACAAACAAATACGTGATCAGTTTCTTTCAACGACAATACTTTACAAAATAACCATATTGGTAGAAATTATTATTCAGCTAAATTCATTGAACTAGTCACAGGCACTCCTACCAGTCATCTAGTGTCTTGCTAAGTCTTTCAGTCGGCTCTAAGGCTTTTATCAGGCGCTCACGAAAGTCCGTTGCACCTTTCCATTTCATAACCGTTCAATTCGAATTTGACAATTCCAATCTTTCACGGATTTCTGATCACTATCACTGCGGCAAGTTGTTTCGTATAACGGTTAAACCGCTTGTTCTATTGATGCACCGAGGCCCCGGATCTCCTGAAATTCATTGTCAGCGCTGATGTGGCTCGAAGACTGGAGATCATTGTCTATTCAAACGCTGGTTAAAACATTGAAGAATTCGTTCCGATTGAAGAGGTCATCATAATTGTGAAATTTCTCGATGATGATGGTTTTCTCAGCGAATTCCGGAATTTTAGAAGATTGTTGCGAATGGAGCTTTGATAGCTACTTCCTACGAGCTTGACCAGTTGCCATTTCCTTTATCTTCTGACTCCATTTTCTTCTTTGAAGCCTCAAAGAACATTTGCTTACTTTTTCGCACTTGCAGGGAGCAAGATCATTATTATTACTCTCTGGTTATTCCCTGCCGCAAGGAAGAACATTTCTAGAATTTGATTAATATGCTCCCGGGAAGCAGCTGTTGAGTGCAATTCGAAATGCAACGCATGCACAATTGAAAAAGAAAGCTCATCGTGTTGTTGTTCACTCTTCTATAATCTAGTCTATCCGATGATTAGTCTTCTATAATCGTTTATTTTCCATATAGGGGTGTAGTAGCTACAATACTGTATTAATATAGCTCATATAAATAAAGTTCTCGAAGGGTTAAGAATTGTAATGACTACAATTTATTAATACGATTCCTTATTCCTTTAAACACTGATTAAATGAGCTATACTAATACAGTATTGTAGTCACGGCAATCCCGTATGGAAAATAAATGATTATAGAAGACTAATTACTGGAAAGTCTTCTGCTGGGTGTTTCAAGAAAAGCTTAAGAATGATGAGAAGTTGAAGCAGGCTTACAATGAGCATGGATGAAAAGAGGACGGCAAATTCAATAGTCTTACATACATATGTGCACCATGCAAGGGTCTGTGGCCTTGAGAATGAGCGAGAGTTGGAAAAAGAATGTAATTCCGGTCGATTTCTAATGATCCTGGTTATGCTGCTCTCATAAAAACCTCGGATCTAGTGATTTCTACTTTCTTTCATTAAGCAGCAGTTGAATTTTAAAAAACACTTGGCCCTTCAGTCCTTGGGTGCTAGGTGAGATAGCTCTCTATAAACTAAAAGAGAGTATTTTTACAAAAAAGCAGAGGAATCGTAGTTGGAAGAGAGATAGATGAGATTAAATTGACCGAAGATGGTAACACTCCTCCCTGCAGTCATTGATTGTCTTACTATTGAGTAACAACATGCATCATATGGGCTTAGCCACTTTACTAAGTTGAGGAATAAGTATACCATAAAGGAAAAATGTTTATGCAAGCCGCTGCCATCAGCTCAGTCAGCTGCGTCAGCATAGCTGCCATGTAATGGGTGTACCAAAAGAGTTGACGTGAAAATTGACGCCGACGTTTAATCGCCTCGTCAGAGTTACAAGTACCCAAACTGAGCTACCTTTGAACACGACTATTACCAATTTTCTATAACAGATCTCTAACTTTATCTCAAAGCCCTTACATAACATACTCACGCGCCATACCAATCTCTCCTTCTCATCATGCACTCTGTTACACTACTATGGCATCGTGACTTCTGGAAAACAGAAGGGACCGCAAAAGTAGGATTCAAATTCAAACACATGGATCTTGATTTGAGTTTAAATTCCCGTGGTCTTCCTCGACAGAAAGTGATCATAAATGATAAGCTCATGGGAGACACTAACTTCAGGCCGGCTGAGGGGACGAAGGTTGCGTTTCGTTTATTCAGAGAAGTTCGCCTTTGATGAGTGTATCTCAAGTTGGCTCGGTCTCTAATCAATGTGGAGCCATTGCCAATCTTCACTCAATGATGGGACCAAATTGGGGCGTCGGTGAGATGAGGTCGGACGATGGCGTCAGCCCCGAACTGCAACGAATAGCACAAAAGAAATGCCTGCGTGTTTTTATCAATATTATTAAGATGGAGGACCGCTGAAACACCACATTGATGACGAAACATGTTCGCCATCCCTCAGGCGTCGTTGGTTTTTGTTAGTTCTTAGCTGCTGACGCTCATCCTTGCCACAACTAATCCTCGTTTCTGTTCCGAGTGTGTGAACATTAATTA
Source organism: Haemonchus placei (assembly GCA_900617895.1). Classification (NCBI taxonomy): domain Eukaryota; kingdom Metazoa; phylum Nematoda; class Chromadorea; order Rhabditida; family Trichostrongylidae; genus Haemonchus; species Haemonchus placei. The sequence continues at coordinate 64,102 of UZAF01016175.1, forward strand.
TGTAAATAATGGCCCGATGTCCAATTTGGGACGGCTTGCGGGTGTGTTGGGCAGAGTGCGTGACAAAGGAAGTCATAATTCGAGTCTGCTCCGATAACTGATCGCAATATGATGATCGGACTGGTGCTCATTTGATATTAAGGTCCTAGAGAACAGACAGAGAAGTTCTTTTCCAGAAAAAATAATAAAAGTGCGTTAGATGAAGGCAGCACTTTTCAGAATTCACACGACAAAAGAGTCGTTAGTCCTTCAAGAGCTCGACAAACTCAATTTCCTCCATATTCATGATGTTCGCACAGCAGCTGAGCACTTAATGAATGAATGTCGTAATCCTTAAGCAAACGCACAGACTTTTCCACGATCATTCAGAGTCGTTTGAGCCATGAAAGGCAAGCCGTAATCGTTTTGAATCGCTCTTTGAAATTCTTCCGATTCCATCGTAACCGTTGCTTAGCAAATGATTCGAATTTGTTCTACTCTCACAAAACTGCTTGCATTTCACACATGTCAGCATAGTTGACATTCATATATACACGCATATATACATATTCCTCAATCCAGAGCAGAGGCAATGAAAATGAGCATGTTTTCGAGGTCTGCTTTTCCGATGACATGCCTTGTGTGAATTCGTGGAGTCAGGTAGATGAGAGCCCATCAAGTAAATGTATAGGTTTGTTGAGCAGTTTTGACAACGATGGACCTGTTCCTGCTTGCGGGAATCTTTGGAAGCAAAAATGGTCCATTTGACTGCAGAGTCATGGGGTCATAAAGGTGCAGAACAGCTCGAAATCCTGAAGCATGAAACGTGATAGAGTCAGCGAGGACAAGTGAGATGAAATTTTCCAAAAAGGCCGCAGCAGCAGTCGATGCAAAATGGACATTTAGGCGGCAGTAAGACCCGGATTTTCATGGACAGATAAGCCCAAAAACAGTCTGATTGCACGAACTCGACGGGATGTTAGTAGCTGGTAGTGATTGCGAGCGCTTTCACGTCCGCTGAAGCATTTCAAAGCGGGAGACACGTTAGACACGCGTAAATTCAATCAAATAGCTCAAATCTAATGCTATCTTAAGCACTAGACAAGAACTCGATGAAAAGAGAGTTCTCAGAGACGTTCGACGATGTTTCCTGCCGTATTCCCCATCAATTTGCATAATTCAAGCCTTTGAAGCGCACTTCTCTAGCAATTAGCTGTCACCGGTGTGTGTGTGTGTGCGAACAAGACTCAATGTGAGGTGAAAAATCGCCCTACACAACCATACGAGTGTGAATGTAAATGCGGTTCCACGCGTTCAACTTGACACACTCTGATTGATTCGTTAAAGGGACCGATGTGGGCAGAATGGACCCTTATAACGGCATTTTAGTAATAGCTAACTAAGAGAAATTGATGTGAATTGGAGTATGTCATTCACTGCTATTCGAATCCCGTGAGAAAAGACATTGAACGCGATGAACCTCGTACACCTCGTTCGCCTTCATTCAACGAAAGCAGCCATCGGAAGCAACTCAAATGCAAACAAAAGGGCAGAGATGATGACCGATCGACGATGAAAATGACAACTGTTGGCGACAACGATACACGCATCTAATTGATAGAAGTGTTCATGAATTTTAAAGGAGAAAAGCACAAACCAAAATAGAGAAACAAAATAAAATATTGTGCAAATCTGTGTTCACATTCAACGATCTTTCATAAATTTTCAATGCATAGCATTTGACAACAGGCGAAATGAGTCCGCCGACAGCACCTGATCTGTCACACGTTTGTGGCCGCGATATATCTTCCGTATGATTGGTAAAGAGACAAAATTCAGAGAATAAACCTTAAGCAATGTGTTCTAACTCACGAGAAATGGTGTGCCGGCGAATCGAGGCACTGGTTGCTCGCGAAATACAGGACGTCGCGGATCTGGTACCGGTACAGTGGCCTTTTTTAGTTTTGGACCGCCGTTAGTAAGCGGTGTAGTCTCGAGTACGGGCTCTAAAGCCGAATTCACAAGCGAATTATTATTGTGATGATTATTGTTGTCATTGGCTAGCGTAGCTAGCGAATGTGTCGACGGCAGTGGCGACCTACGAATAGGGGCAAACTGCGCTGAGGTGCTCGACGATAGGGACATGGGGAGGGGACCATAGGGCCCACACAACAGCTACTCGAAGGCCTGCAGCATCAAGTCGTCGGCAATCAAATAGTGAACGCACACTCGCACACCGGACAAGCAGGCACAGCAGCAACACAATCGGAACTTTTTACGTCTGAACGATGAAATAGATGCAGAAGACGACAGCCAGCGAAGAGCGCTGAGCTATGAAGATTTAGCGGCAGAGCGAGACGGCTGAAAAGCGTTTGTCACACGTCGTTCTGGGTGAGGCTGGAGTTGGATGTGGGTGTGTGTGCGGTATGTAGAGCACCTCAGGTGCCACTTCAGTGTGAGAAACGGCTTTTAGCAAGTACAAATAGTAGAGCAAGTAATAGCACGACTGGCGCTTGGGTGGGCGGCGCCATTCGAACGCGCGCCCAAGGGACGGCATAAATCAGTCTTCGGGCCAGCGCTAGGGCACAACGAGGGACGAAGGGCACTCATCGAAATGAACGCGTTTTTGACCTACCATTCAGCGAATAATTGTTACAGATTACTTGAAGATGCAAATCTCACTTTCAGCACTTGTACCCCATGCATAATAGGCGCTCTGGAAGATGTGAAACGGGAAAAAACAATGTGACGCATCATTGCATCCAAATGTCACGTAGGGTATTAGACACTCTCGGACGGTTGCACACCATGTCGGGAGGCAGAATCAATCTACGCACGCCATATTCTTTACTATGTCAACACAGAATAAGGAAATAATACCTTTTCTGTTTTTTTATGTGGCGTAATACACGATGCTTGCCATCTATTAATACCCTTACATAATCGGCTGTGGCAGGGCTGTCGGATTTGATTTCTTCCATGTCCATGTATGCAACGCTGAGCAGAGACCTCGAGGGGAACTGACGGCGATTCTGGAGGTTCAGTTTGCTCTTTGCGCTGGTAATTTGGTTACGTGCTATATTTACGAAAGAGGCAACCCGTATGGGCAATATCGCCGTCAGGCGTCTCCCATTTCGTTATGTGAAAACCACTCGACGGCGCAGGTGGGAATTTCTAATGCATTTTCAGCGTCTTATCTTGGTCCAAGCTGGAAAGAAAGAGAACGAAATAGAAAATCTCAAAGTCCCTTTCGTGAGTAAAAGCGCTTGGCTTCACCCAAGTCCCCCGAATGATATCGTACGAATAATAGTTTTTTCTATAAGCTTATCAAATTTTCCACTCGACATAGCCATTTTTCAAGGGCCAGCGTAAACAATTTTAGAATGATGAGAAAATTTTATCCCGGAATAAGATGTGTAATGGAGTTCTTCACAAGTTCTCCACTCGAAGAGTTCCTAGTGGTGGCTTGATTACATTCCAAACATAATCAATAACAATGTTTCCCCTCTATTCAAGCAGCCTCTCAGAAAGCTATTACGAGCATAGTGGAGATATTCAGAGTTGCTTTCAAAGTAACTCTTGAAAAGTGAAGAACTACAAATGCTCAGCTTCCTGTCTGGGTTTAGGAGATAAAAGAGGAGTTCCCGAGATTGAGGAACGTTATGAAGCCTCAAATGTACATGAAGTGAAGCCTTATGGCGACTGAGGACATTCTAAGAATCCATGGGAACTTGGCCACGAAGCACTTGGCAATCTGTCCCCTCAGTTCTGAATAGGAATGTGCTTTTTCAGCGAGAGCTCGGAGAATTTCAATCATTTTATCTGTACCACTAATGAGCTCGTTGTTCAATGTCAATTAGGCATTTAACAAAGTGATCGCGAGCGCTTCATAATGAGCAACTTCCAGGTCTTTGACGAATGATTGCTAGCTTGTAGTGTGGATGACGAATTCCACAACTTTTTGACAGGCAAATTACAAAAACTCTTGTACCTGCTATTGTCCTCATACCCAATTACACGACCTAGTATACCGTTAGGAGCGAAGCACTTGGCGTTTGGTAGACTTGTGGTCAAGCTCTTTTTACAGCCAAAATCCGATAACTGAACTCATCTACTCATTTATTCTTCAACAACCGTTTTTATCTAAAAGTTGTGCAGTCATCCTAGACATGCGCTTATTAATTAGCATATGCCTTTTGATAGAACTTGAGGGAAGAACGCTTCTTCCGTTGCCCAAAAACGATGACTGAGCAGTCCTGGAGTTCAAGATTACACACGAAGTAGCTATTAGCAATAGGCTTGACTACCTTGTTTGAAAGCTTTCGTGCGGTGATTCCTCTCATAGCCTGGTTTTCAGATTATCGTACTAATGCTCAAGGTTCTAGAGCAAGCATAGAGGGCTTTTATTTGGAATGAGGAGCTATTGACATTCCTTTAATGGCCGAAACGCGAATAGTTTCTGATCTGGCAGCTATTCCCAAAGCGGTCGTAAGTTTTGCAAGTTGTGAGTGATACGAGGTCAACGGTTGCCTCGCTGTCTCCATCGTGCTTAATGCCGTCCCGACAGAAAGCAGCGTTCAGTCGTAAAGTTTCAGAAAAGCGTCAACTAATGAAGCGGGGTGCTGCACTGAGTTGAATGGACGGCTTCGAAGAGGAGATTTACGCTTAAGCAAAGGTTCTGGGAGGCTTTTAGCTTTTTTCGGGACCACTAATAGCTGACACTAGAATTATTTAGGTAGGAGCTAGAATGAAGGGCAATAAATGCATTCCAGGAGTCAAGGGATTTGTCGCAAACATTGAGCAGCGGAATGCAATCGGAACCGCAAGATAAAGTCATTCGAGTGACTCGGCCAAAATGCATACCTGAAAGAAAATCCCGAGTCATGTCCACATCTTAACGCTAGCGATGAACCTCGGGCAGAGGTTGAAGGGACGCAAATCGGGTCATGAGCTACCAATCGCTGAGTCATCCAAAAATATGATTCCATCCAAATTGGAAACTTCAGTCCTAATAACTGAGTTCGCATGTAGTTTCAATCCATAGAACCTGTGTAGCCATATTCTAGGGATTACCGACTTTGAGTAATGCTCTACTCATCTCTGATGGATGCCCCGAGAGTCTGATTTTTCATTGCACAAGTTGATATCATTGTCACAAACAGTTTTCCACTCAATCGACTCCATCACAATACAAATGATTACAATTTCTTTGAGTATTTACTGATCTGAGTTTTAGAGCCCTGAATCTTCGTTGAATTTCAAGACTAGCTGCCGAGCGCTGTTCATTCGCGTTTTTCATGTCAACACGAAAACTAGGTGACGACAAAAGTTCCACTCACTTGAGAACTGAAAAACACGATGAAATATTCACGACCATCCTAATGCACATATACCAAATAATGCGACGGGCGCTGCTTGGGCCGCTGTTACTTCCCGCAAAGCGAACACAAATTGGGTGCAGCAGTGTGTGTGGGTGTGTGTGTGTGTATACATATTGAGGAGTCGCTTGGCTACCCATCCTTTAGAATCTCCCTTCTGTTAGTCAATGAAACACTGATTGTCGACGAGCGTTGACGACGAGACACCCGAAGAAACTGTTGGCGAAGCGCCATTGAGTTTTCCCCACTACAGGTCAAATGCATATCACTATCCCATTTACTTTGTAGTGAATGGTAAACTTTCCCTTAATACTACATTAGGAATCGGAAGAAGCCGTTACCGGTGGTTCGGTACCCAATGGTCGCGTCCGTATTATAGATGACCAACAGGCGAACAACTGTTAGCTTTTTGCTGAAAACCCTCGGTCGACTTCCGAATTATGGGACACTGGAAGCTGAAAGTGCGAGCAGGAAATGTGGAGTCCAGTGGAAACCTTTATCGACAAAAGTAGTCGAGCACGCAGAGTGTCGTAAGAGTCAATGATGCCAGAACCTATGGCCCTAGAACTTTCCAGTCGTTCGTGATGGCTAGGGATCATACATTATAATAAGTATATAAGCTGTTGGTAGAACAAGTTCTACAACATACTCAGTAGTGCAAAGTAAAAACAACATCGACAGAGGACTTGTGAAGGGGGAAATATTAGCGAAGCCTGCAAAACGTGAAAATAGCGCCAATATTATTAGAACAATCTGACTCGAGGGTAGACAAGATACTTTGTTTCTGATATTTGTATAAGTTATATGCGATTTTGACCTTTATCCTTATCCATGTCTTTCTAATACAGTAAAATACAGCTCACTTGACCATTAAATGGCAGAGCTGTCGTGAGAGATGGAACTGCTGTTTTGGGTGGCCTACTTGGACCATTTCCAAGAAGCCTAAGTCGTCAAAACATGTCGCTTCATCGGAAATTGAGCATCACTGTCGAAGCTTGTTTAGGCATTCAGACTACAGTCTCCAGATTCCGTCCTTTTGATGACATAACTGTTTACCCTGGTCGAAGTAGATTTTTGAGCTCTCAAATTCCATGGACATTTCTGTATCGACCACATTTTCAAAAAGATCACAAGCCTTCTCCAACGGTGCCGGCGATACGTCAGTGATAATGGCCTTCATTTGTAAATTCTTCCTCAGGATCACCAGACGACCTTTGCAGAAAGGGTTCAGGCGCCTTGCAATACTAGAAAGGCTCTGGAATAACCTCAGCAATTATTGAACAGCTTTTTTCATTACCAGGGGCATCTTCATTGATATTGGTCAAAGCCATGAAAATCCAAGGCTCAGCATGATAGTGACGCTGAGCAGCAACAAGCTATCACATCCTCAAAATTTTAGGCATATCTCAAAACCCAGGGAAATGGGAAGTTACAGGACTTGAACTCAACCAATTAAGCGTATATTTGCAATAAAACTAGCAAAACATGGGATTCTCACTTCACAATAAATCGTCTCCAGTATGCATAACTCTTCTTTCATTCAATTTTCCCCAAGAAAAACAGCGATGAGAGGACCGGTAGCAAAAACTGAGATTGCCGGTCCAACTAATGCAGTTGATACCCTGTTATTCATTGTTCAATGGCGAAAAGAGCCGGAGTAAAGTGAAAGAAAAACAGAAACACATGTCATAAAGAAAAACTGTGGGATGCATAGTTACATTAAGCCAATCCTTCACAGCGACTTGACTCCTAGATTTGATTGAAGATCGGATTCCGGACTGCAGCATATAGGATTTGTTTTTTGACGGACGTTCATGCGGTTATCGGCCGGAAGTCCGGAAGGATTAGCTGTTATATAGTGATAATATGAGCAGGGCCGACTGTAGTTTAGAGATGAGGTTATAAGCAAACTATGAGCTTTTCACACATAGCAGTTCCTAGGATTTTTTTTTTGTTCATGATGTCCTAGAAAAAAAAAACCCTTCGAACTTCTCTCGATGTTTAAAAAAAATGTCTGCATGCTGACGAACACTTGGGATGACGAAAACCGGCAGAAAGAAAACTAGTAAGGGTTGAAAAGTTGACAGTTTGACAGTTTTGACAGTTTCACGGACTTAGCAAATGCACAGCACAGTATCTATGTTATAAAGGGAACATAGTTGATCAACACTGTGGTATATACAAAGCATCTTAAAGGTAAAGGCTCATAACGAATATTAAGTAGTTTGTGAAAAGCTACCAAGAGGGAATATCCTCTTTCTCTTTGTTCATTTTGACCATGATTAATCTAACTGGTGTAACTCAACAATCAACTACTCCACTGCAACATATGTGTAATGGAATGAACTCACCAGAAATGGATATTGCAGCTCGTTTGTGGGTTGCCCTGAAATATGCTATTTTCAAATGAAACTATGATATGTGCTAAGGTTACAGCATAGCGATAGAAAAGAACGCCACGAAACTGAGCTGCATTGGGAAGCACATGGTGCCATCATATCGGATCTCTATAAATCACTTTTACAACCAGCAGGTGAACATGACAAAGTTCTGCAGCCAGTCATACTGTGTTCTTAGCGATTAGTATGCTTACTCTTATATTTTTAGTATCTGTCAAAAGCACCTCCATCTAAAACAGTAGTTTGAAATTTGGGAGTTCTTATGAAAATCTTCAAGTTCCTAGCGGTGCCCAGAAAGGAGCACTAGCGACAAGCTCATGTCCTACTCATTTGGACTTTCCTCAACTTAACTGATATTGGGGGAGGCTTAGCCTTAGGCTTACGATGTGACTGTAAATGACCTCTTTGCCAATTCCGTTACCGCAAAGATCTTTTGTAAGCGCGCAATTCTGTATCCTTCAAAAACGGTTTTTGATTCAATCATGGAATGGGGCGAGATGCTACTCCACAGTACAAAGGTATTACTCCTGAATAGAATCTGTTTGGCTGAAACTGCTGTCAATGACATATTCCATTTAAACTCCCCTGGACTGGAGATCTGTACCGCTACAGTAACTATGTACTGATTCCGTGAAGGGCATGGAACGGTGGGAAATGGTGTAAAGCTTCAGTTGTAACATAGTTGTTCGGTAAGTATCTCAAACTCTACTCAAATAGAAAAAGTATAGTAAAAGTTTCAATAACAATCGAAATATCCACTTCATTAAATCCTATGTCACTTACGTTTTTATACCCCATGCCATTTACAAAGCATATAAATGAAAGTCATGATATTGATCAGTGAGAACTAGTTCAGCTCGAAACTGTAACACATCGATGAGAAATATGAAGGTAGTAATGCCATGGCCTCGTCAAGGAACTGAACAAGCAACGAAACAGTAAATGAGAAATGAAAAATAGACTACCCTTCGCAAACCATTCCTTTCAAAAGCACGATGCTCAGCCATCATCCGTTCAGGCCTTTCAAAGTTATTTAGCCTATACTTAGCCATATATAGTAACGTATAGAGCTAGCAAAAGTACAACTCAGGTTTTTATCCTCCCAGGTAAGCGCATGAAGGGAATAACTGCAGGAACCAAGCTTGAGTGAGGAATTTCAAAACGCTTAAGGGTCCGATCATGAAGGTTTCAGTGATTCTTACTGATCTAGGAGGCCATAATTTCGAATCTTCACATCTCCGAAATCGAGTATAGCTTACACCAAACGAGTTGAACACAAAATGATCCAGAAATACTGGTGACCCACATTTGTTATCTGTAAATTTTCTATTTCACCGTCGATAACGAAGAGGTAGCGAAGATGTCGATGTTTTTTTTCTGAGTAAAGAAATTATTTGCCGCGAAGAAAGGCAGAAAATTGATTGAAATGTATGAAATGTGGAGGATATTCTAGGAGCGAATTGAGTTAGGCCAGTGTGTGTGCACATATGCCTCGATAGCGGATGTAATGTATTGTTCGCTTGTTCATAAAGAATCTCTGCTCAATACATAAATTGAGGGACATTTTCCAATTGAAAAAGTTCGGTGAGGTTGAGGCATTTACAACCTGAAAGGCGTAAACTCTCCGTCAAGCAGAAGTCAGCCAGAAGGGCAAAAGCTCAGCGTCAATTTTTCTTCGTTCGTTTGTGTATGACTACGGAAAAACGAAATCTTGGGGATTAATCAGCGAATCAAGCAGCATGGCCGATCTCGAAGGGAATGAGCTGAAGAAGATAAGGTGGGACGACGAGGCACGACAGATGGATGTTGATTTCGTTTATTCTATCCGAAGGCAATTAAAATCGGTACATACGCATACTACAAGGAAGTTTCGGTAAAGGCAACGAAAGCCGTTAAGGGAGCAAACGAAGGGAAGAAATGTAACGGAATAACAAGTGACCAGCTCATGGATGGCGACCAAATCAGTTCAGAAGAAATTGAGAGAAGTAACAAACAGGCGAGGGATTCGGTGAGGAATGGAAAATGATGAAGGGCATGACGATCTGCCCATTTTCCCCGTACACAGCGTTTGATCGAGCGACAAAAACGCATTCAAGCCTTTGGCGTTGTGCGATTTATCTTGCTTGTCAATTTGTCATCTTCGTGCGCCGCACTCCCACGAACGCCTTCGCAAGTCGCTCGGTGAATGCGATGAATTTCCCGACGACTCCTGGCTATCGTTGGTGCCATCCCCAGGTCCACTAAAACCCTTCAGCACAAACCATCCCCCTTGCTAATTAATACCAACCGCAAAGCACCTGACACCATTATCACAGTGCACTAGTTTGTAAAGGGGAACATAGTAGGACTGTAGAAATTACAAATGTTGTGCTAGTGCTTGCGTGGTTGCCGAACGACAAAGGCACATCACACTACAACTGCCGTCAGGGTCCGGGTAAAATTTCAACAGGAGAACGCGCATAACGTAACGTATAAATTATGGCTTAAAGCAGAGACGCAATTAGTCGTGTCCCCCTTAATGCAACTTGTATTCATTCAATGTGACGAACGCCTAATGATACATGGGGTACGCAAGAAAAGGGACAGCGCAGCAGCCAGCACAAGAACTTCTTCAATGTTACTCTATGAATAATGGGCATACCCTTGAGGTGTATTTGAGTAAATAATAATGAGTAAATAAGTGTTCGTGAATATTAACAAGAAAAGGACTGTCTGAGTTTGTACTAAACTCATCTTCCTCCAAATTCAGAGCCTGCTTTGAATAAGTGTTTTTCAGAGAGCTCTTACAATGTTGATATGAAACAGGTATATCAGAAGATCATATATTGAAACCTATCAAAAGCCTAAAATAATCCGAATGTTACGCCACTCCAAGGTGTTTCTAAAGCTTCTTTTCCTATAAAATAGCACAAAATATACATGAAATAGAGCTGTTATTCCGAATGGTCTTGAAAGAGCGAGGGAAACTTTCGTGGAGTTGACGCTCTGGAATCCTAGTGTTCCATGAAGCGCATAGCGTGAATGAGACGCTCACGACAACTCACTAAATACGCTCCCGAAAAGAAAGGCAGTGAAATTGGCTTCGGACTATCACAATGCCATGAAACATAGAAGTTCTCAGTTTTTGTATTGAGCACTAATATAATAATATGTATCTAAGATGGGGAAGAAACCAGAGCAGTTTACTGAGCTACCGGAGCTCTCAAAAGCGATTCTTTTGGGCAGAAGATAAACGGACTAGTACGAACATGTTCGTCAGCAGCTTTGCTGATGCTCACTGACTGGGGTAATATCACCATATTATGACTGGCGGTCAAGTCTTGAATTCAATTTGTGTAGCACTCGTCGCATTACATCATCACACAAACAAGTCTTCATCCCAGTCATGATCCACCAGCTTCCATGAACAAATTGGAAGAGGATAGCCTGACCCTTTGCAACGGTGGGATTTTTCACTCGAATCAAGGAAACCTTACACCCTCTCTCACTTTTGTTGCCGCCTAGTCCACGCAATAACATTCAGTTTTTTAATATAAAATTTATTACTTTGTCACACGCATAGTTGCACTTAGAGAGGTAAAGCTACAAGTACTAGCCAGACTTTCGCGTCCACCTCTCTGGCGCTAGTTTGCTCTCTCTCTCACACTGCCTCCTACATGCCGTGGTCGTGCTGTCGATTTCAAGTGGAAGTGGCAAGGTGTGTAATCACGTCTCAGCTGCCCGTCGTCCCTTGTTTAGAAGAATGTCGTCAAGTGTTCTCACCTTATCGGACTTCGACGAACGCACGGACTCCGTGTCGACGACGTGCGAAGATCGGTAGTAATTGGCTAGAAGGCAGCGCCCTGCTTTTCAGCTCTACTAGTACAGCGATAACACGCCCCGAAAAGGTGTATTGACGCGATTTTTTTGCTGGTGGCCATTCATAGCGAACCAATTGACCGACACGAAAACTGCGAGTCATTGCTAAGTTCGGGAATAGGGTAAAAACAACAAGTAAAGTGTGTCTATGAATGCTTATGGGTGATTTGTGCCGGTAAGACAATATGGAGGGTCGGCCTTTTTCCCCACCCCACACTCCTTTCCGAATTGTGTTGATGTGCAAGTAGCATCCACTTACATATTCCATGCAAAACTGAAGCGGATCGAAAACGAAGAGAGGACTGCTTATTACAGAAAAATCAAGTCGGCCGAATCGCCCTATATTATTTTCAAAGCCAATCATGTTCCACAGAAATTGTACTTGTCATGTTCCGAAACGTAGTGGGTTACATAGTTAGTGCAGTCTGTAACTCATATTTACCCTAAAGTCTGTCTTTGGATCTCCATTGAATTACCATTTCACTGGTTTACAAACAATAAGGGTGTACTCCTCGGAGAAAAAGCAATTGCGAAGTGCCACTTCATTCAACTGGGGCGATGCGAATTGCGACACTCCGATCAAAAGCAACATTCTCACCAACAGCTACAATTACAATTTTTGAGTAACCTAGCATACCAACGGAATAATTCGTTAGGGCTAACAACACACAACTTTGTAGCGCATTGCCTTAGCTGAGAACATGTCAGTCACTCTAGGATTAATTAATTTTTAAAAACTTGATTCGAAGTCGGCAAAAATTATCGGAACCAAAAGAATAAAATGAAAAACGAAGGTGAATAAATGGCTATATTTATAGGTTTATGAACGGGGAATCGATAGACTCATGCAGATAAAAAGTTTTGCAGTAACTTCCAACGGCAACTGTCTAACCTCGTCAAATCCAAACTTTTGTTGTGTAGAACAGCCGAAGTTGGTGTTCCCAGCTCGTGCAAGTGGTAGAAGAATGAACTGGTCGAGAAAGAATTATTCTTTTATTGAATTTACCGAGCAATCCTACTTCTTTCAAATCCCACTGGCATTTGAGTGGGCAACAGACGAGGTGAAGGGTGAAGCCTTTTTGGCGTTGATCAACGCCGTCTCTGGACTGCTCCATGCATACGAATTCCATTGTGAATCGTAAATCGTAATGGCGCGTGTGGCCTCTACAATGAGTTGCAGAAGTCACCAGATATAGAGGTTAGTGATCTCACCTTCTTTTACGGAAGTGTGGTATCATAACCGAATCCAAAAGGAGGGGGGGGGGGGGGGGGGGGGGGGGAAGGGTGGTGTATGATGGGCTCCTGGGCAAGCGCTTACTTAGATTCGATCCTCACATCGCGCAGGTCATGCACGCCTCTCGTCACTGCATCATAGCTGCTATAATAGACTCACCTTGACTAAGCCACTTGATGTGTGGACGAGATCTATCACTTTACCTTACCAAATAAAGCTAATACAATCGATTTCAAAGAAAGGCATGTTGGTTTTCTAGGCGATAGATCTGTTCTCGATTATGGTGTTTGATGGAAACGCTACTTTCACTGGTTGTTCCTTTGCCAAAGAGTAGAGTAGTGATTATAAAGAGGTTATGAGTACCTGTTATATTAATAGCGTACACAGAAGTTCAACTAGAGAGACAAGAAAACTCAAAACGTAATTCAAAACAGGCATTGAACGATAAAATGGACACGGATAAGATATGCATGTAGTCAGTGGATGCCGTACGAAAAAAAGAAAGAAGCGAAGCATCGTTCTTCTTTCGTGATGAACATGAATTGGGTGGCTACGTGACAAAATTCAGAGCAATTCGTTGCGACATGTCTTAAGGACTATACGCATGTCGACATTCGCTGTTGCTCTCACTCCAATACATATACCTATTTAACGATATTGAACTAAGTTATTTCATACTAAGGCTTTTTCATGGTCGACATCTCTAGGTAACTGATTGGTTTTCTACAATCGCGTGAGAAAATCAACTTATACCTGAGAATCTAAATTCCTCAGTTACCATGAACTTGTCATGCACTCATTGTTCTGAGTGCACTATCTCTTTCAGTACTTGTTATGGATGAATTTGAAAGTTTATAGACAGCTCCATAATATAAAGGATAGTCGAAGGGAGGACGGTGTGGTGTGGAGAAAAAGCAGTCAATTTCTACGCGGGCACAACGCACGTCAGTTTCTTTCCACATAGTGACTGAGAAGAATTCTTTTTACTCTAGGTGACGAATATCGGAAAACGGAAAGCGAGAAACTGCCTTGTTCCAACAGACGGGCAACATACAACACAAAATGTTATTGTCCTTCACAGAAATTTTTCTGGTCATGAAAAAAGTTGTAGGTATCTACATAGAAGATATTAGAAACGAGTTGTCGCCACTATCTGAACAGTTCCACTGTATTGAGTAATAACCTTGTGGTAGCACAAGAGCCCATATCTGACTTAAAGAACTCGCCAATCCGTGCATTACCTCTTCCCAGCATTTGTTATGAATGAATTCGAAAGCCTGTAGAGAGCTAGAATGACTTCATTGGATGCTTGTCTTCCTGCATTTCAGAAGGCTGATAGCAGCGCATACTGCAGAGGACTCAGTAAGAGCCTGCGATCCTTCATAAGCTAATGTTAGGCGACGCTATCACCCCAACTACTTATTTTCTTTTGTCCAGTCTTATAGTGAAACAAGTGCATATAAGGCCAAGGAGCGGGAATAATATAATAATATTGTGGAGGATAAGAGCACCGTGTTCAAGAAGCGAGTCATGACGGGCTCGAGTCCCGTCTCATCTATCAGTTTCATCCGTCTTTTACCTCCCTCGAAAAGTAAGGAATAGTGCTACGTCGCTCACCGTTCCCTTTTGTAGCATGCTTCAGCTTGGGTCTTCCATTCACATTAGAAGAAGCAACTGAAGTCTCTTTTGGCTGAATCACGACTTCGCTCGAATACATCTCAAGAGCCATTTTCATTTCACACGATCAAGTCCTGTCCAAACCGATCAGACCCCTGATGCACCGCCGTCAGTCAGATGGAACCAGACGCGTGTGGTAGAATAACGACTCTGGCTTGTAAGTCAATGTAATGATGGAATGACTACAGATTTACAAATTAGATGATTTCATTTTCAACAAACAAAATCACAACAAGAGTATATTTGATGGTAGTAATTCAGGACACTCGTTCTTTCTATGACAGTTAGGCTATTTCTTGAAAGCAGTGTAAAATCCCTTCGATCGCAAATTACTCCAACCACATCTGTTAGTTGTTCCATAGCATTTATAAGCGAAAGGAAAATTCTTGACAATGATCTCATAAAAACCAGTTTTCTTACGCTTTGCTGTAGTCATGCGAGAGTGCGCCAACAGCGTTGGCTGTTTTCTCAAGAGGAGAGGTCCACATGTTTTGGCCAGCCCTTCGATTACGGTGAGCCCATCGTTTCATTACCTTTGCCAATTGACCATGATAATAGGAACGTTTACCAACGAGACTCAGGCAATGCTCGCTAACGCGAAAGCTAATGAAATGGGTGGCTTCTGAAGAGGTCCCTAATCGTTGCCCGATCTCCCTCGGGCACCGCTAACTCAATTTGAATACGCATGTCATGAAAACATGGCACCTATGCATTTATTATCTTGGATGTTTTTGAATTCCAACACTCGGAACGCTGAATTCCTCTGAAGTGGACTTTGATGGCTTAAAATTGAAGCTGTGCAGTTTGATCTTCAGCAATGACATATTTCCTCGAAGTACGATGCAAACTGCTGAGAAAGACGTAGAATGATGATCTGAATTCAACTCCCCATATCAATTGAACCCATCTCATCCCGTTCACGGAGCATCGTGGCACATTACCTGTTTTGGATGGCTGACATGACCACTTGCTTTTGGGTAGATTCACTCAGCCTTCTCCGTACAGTGCTCGAAGGAAACTGAGCGAGTTAGCTGAGGAAGAGAGAAAACTAAATTATATGATTGGCTTTTAAAAAAGGGCGCGAACAGTCGAGCGGGGAGGGGGGAGGGCTAAGGTGAATGACCCCGATCATATTCTCTAAGCGTCCAATGCTTTCGATACGATAGTACATCTTTTTCGGGATCCAAAATAATATTCATGATATCAGTATTACTTGGATAGGATATTCTGAAACAAAGGCTATAAGAATTATACTAGTCTTCAAAGTGCATCATAAAATATTTGATGGAAAAAATATGGACTGCATCTGTTGAGAACAATTCATAACGCTTTCATGGGAGAAGGCGACGAATGTGAAAATGTGAATAGAGAAAAGCAAGAAGTGCGGACTGCTATTCTGTCGTCGAAATCGGCATTTGAATTTTGAGTTTAGGAGCGAAAGAAGAAATATGGTAGCTTCGAACGTGTCCAATTTAATTGACGTCCGTAATATTGTCGATTCTCGGGATCCTGACACAGAGGACAGGAACTCATGGTAAGAAAGGCCAAACCACCGATAGTGGCTTAATGAGGGTAAACACGGATCAATACATGGAGAAATGTAGTGTGAAATGTATTTGCCCTTGCCACTACAATGATGTAAGGGTTTCAAAACCTTCCGAATCTACAACCTTTCCAGCTATTTTCATAATTTCTGGAGAGCACGCAAAATGAACCATGTTAAACATGTTTGTCGGTTTCACGCGAATTTTTCCCGTAGGCACCCTCAAATTAATCGAGGGCAATTCTGAGAGGGTTTTTTGGGAAATGTTTCTGTTGGTCTTCCCTTATCCTCTCCCCGAGAAACTACCTTCTTTCTGAGAACGTTTTACTGTTTTTTACCATCAGCCCCACACGGATAGGCCTTCGTTGGGTTTTTCAACCGGTGCAGCTTCCTTCATCTCAGCATCATTTCAATCGTCTCAATTTTCTTGGACTCTCGCTTTCCAAGTCCCAACTACTTTTCATTAGATTTCCTGCTATCTAGTATCACCGGTCAGATTTTCAGGCTTTTTTTGTTGGACATTCATTCGTCCACCTTGATGGAAAGTATTAATACCTTAAGTAGTCGAGGGACTGCCTTGACAATTTCGTAGAGGAAGCGAAAACATGGCTGAATTGGATGGGAAATACATCTGATAGCTCTAAAAATCTCCATTGATAATTTTTTCGGTACATGAGGAAGCTTTCGCATCTTGCATTTTCCATTGTATCCCTTCGTTGTACCCCTTCAAGTAGTCACAATCAAAGAAATGCTCAGAAGAAGAGCCAACTCCCCAACAGTGCCCTGGTAGTCATGGTTTTTCGATACATATCCTCAAAGTCACACTTTTCCTCCCTCAAAAAATTTACCCGGCCGGTGATATGCAGCAGAAAACCCGCCAAACCTGGCAATCTTGTCATAATAAACTTCTAGAATTTCTGAGATGACCTCGAGCCTCGAGGATGAAGGCTTCCTGAATGGGATCTCCAGGAATTGAAAACGAAGGCCTAACTCAGTACGGCAATGTGCGAATTGAGTTTGGAATTTGCTAGAAGGTGCACTCTTAGAAATTCGAAACGAATTGGATAAAAGAGACATCCGCGAATGACATTATGCCTTCACTAGCCGAATAAAAGTGTCGGTATAACAAACATGAAGAGTGTTTGTTGTTGTTGTCCCTTTGACCCTTCTCGTGCTTGATCTATAAGCTACACGAGCACACTCATGGGAAAAGAGGTAATGTTCGAGATGACAGCTGTGAAAAGTTCTGAACTGAACTGAGTATTATACATTACTTTGAACATCGATTTACATTTTTGCTGCTATAATCTACTGAAGTAATACCGCACGACCCACATGTTATAAACTGAGAGTACCAGCAGTTCTGATCCTGTGAATACGCTAATCAAAGAGGACTTTTCTAATGTTCCGGAGTCCAACTTACACTACTGCACGTGATCTCTGATATTTACCAATATTGATCTGCTTATAGCTCGGTACTATCAGCTAAGTAACTTGTTGGACAAATTGTGATAGTATGCAGACGAGCAGAATAGTTCACTACCAGCCTATGTTTTCAGTTGGTAGTATGAACGTGTTTCAAAGTAGCAAACATAGCATACAATTAGGCGTGATCTATAGGAGATATGTAAGGGGGATGAGCACATATGTAGTATAGCGTCAATATGAACTAGCAAGTAATAGATTTTTCGAGCTGGGAGGTTAACTATTTTGCTTCATCGAAGCCATATCCGAAAGGTAGTTTTCAAAGAGGCAATATAACAAGTCGATTCAGTCACCAAATGTCTGCAAAAAAGTGAAGCAAGAAAGAGACTTCGAGAATTGGAATCGCTGAAGAGTATACCTTATAGTGAAGGGTAAATGCTAAGCTAGATGGTCAATCCGCTGGGACTGCAATATGTATAAATGGGTGAGTTGAAAATCAGTTGGTAGGATTTAACCCATGTGCCTGTAAGGTGGTATAATCAACAGCCCTCAAATATGAACGAACCAACGCCTTTTGTAGTCTTCTCTACGTACAGCAAATTTCGATGGGCGAAAGTTCATACTAATTTGCAGGCAATACTCCCAATACCATACTTCATTCGCCTCTTCGAAGAGATCTGATTACGGCATTGTAACTTTGTCTACATCTAAGCAATAAGATGCAATATTGACAAAGCTTAATTCGAAGGACCCTCACCATATTACCATGTTCATAATAGTTCATACTCATATTCATAATTGTTCACCAAGAATATGCTCTTTTCGTTCGCACAAATATAAATACACTGTTGAAAAAAAGGCCGAAAAACCTTTCGCTCAGGTAAAGTGGACTTAGTGTCACGGACCATTATGAAGCGGTAAGAAATTTTGGTTGGTTTTTTTTTTTCAAAACACTCTCAAATACGAGATATAAGCGAATACTGCAATCGTAGTGCTCTGAAGACTGCTGCGTTTAGTTAGCGTGAAGAGAAATGCGAAATGATGCCGGATAAGTTGACAGTTAAGCTGCTGGAAGTCAGTGGCAAGTGCTGGGCTGAGCGTATCCACTTACGTGACGCATTCTCACAAAGCGAAGTAGGGGTGGGTCATTTACGGGCCTCCTTCTAATCTTTTCTTACATAATTAACCGAACACGGGTCGAAATGCAACGTCATTACCCAAAACGCATTCGAAGTCGCCAGATTGCTTTACAGCAAAGCCTCTAGAGAATGGGAAAATGAGGCTAGAACTTCAAGGATTTCCGCGAGCAATGCACACACATATTCACAATTATACTGCACCTTCTAGGATGAAGAGTTGACGTTGAGAGAGAATTTCTGTCTGCTTAGTCCACTTTTGGAAGTAGCTACGCAATTAAGTACCAATAGGGATAGTGGTAATATAAATGAACAAGTATTGATATAATATGACGACTTGAGCAGGCTCATGTAAGAGACAAACCAGTTGAACCCACCACTCCGATAGGGCAGGGATTTGTTCTGTTTGTGATTTGTTTCGATTCTGATTTGTTTTGTTCTCTAGCCAATATCTCACTGCTAATTCGAGCGATTCTCGAACACTTCTTGTTGAAAATGAACTTTTCCGTTTCCAAACTACAATGACTCTCTGCTTTGCTGGACAATATATCAGAGCTTTTCAACAAACGTGTCCACCGACTAAGTTAATCCGAAACCTGTTGCTATTCCTTCAAAATTATCACAACTTCTCATGAAAAACGTCTAGAATAATAAGTGCATGCAAACTGCTCCGTACTACAGAAAATGGCTCAACAGTTGGCAAGTCAATGTTCGAATACGGTAGATTCGAAACTCTAAAGTGATGATTCTCATCATTCGATCGGTAATTAGCTACTCGTTTTCTGGACACATCTGAAAGGGTAATATATTCCATAACCTTTAAAAGTTCAACGACTTACTTGATTTTGCACCATTATGGTGGGAGGAACCAAAGCTAAGGCAAGCGGAGCACACCTCTTTTGGAACTGCGCCGGGATCAAACTAAGTAGTCTTATGAGATCTGTTATCGTCGTGTGATTGGCTGGTAATAATCTTGCTCGTCATATTCATGAAGACCCGTGACAAAATCGCTATAAATGTTTATGGAATGACAAAGAACTATCATGATGGAATTAGTTTGCACGAATTCATCCGTCAACAACGTTGTTGTTGTTATTATTATTGCCCTATATGGTAGTGGTGTTGTAAGGACTTCGATGCAGCAGCGAAAATAAAGGTATTTCTTATATGAAGATTGACTAAGAAGAAAAGGAGGCAGTCTGAAGATGTTCCCAGTGTCTGGTTCCATCCGACCCATCCTTTCGGCCGATCCCAACCCCCACGACTATGAATTACTAATTTTCCAGGGCATATCGCGTTTCGTCATACTCACATACATATCCACGTATATTTTGCACATCTGCTGCCACTGTCGTTTGCAGTATTCAGGCAGTTCCACACGCACACTCAACTATGCACCAAGTGTTCTGTTACATAGTGCGTTTGAGGTGGCAATAGAGCTTTTGACTTCTTTTGCGTGGACGTTCTCAGAAATGGGCCTTTTTTTCGAGTTGTAGACGTTCTAGAAACGGGAGATAGAGACAGCGCAACGCTTCAGTAGACCAAGTAGACCAGCACCATATGCTGCCGATAGCCACGCTCTACAAGCAAACACCAGTCAAAATGAATGTAACCAATAACTTACTAGATCGGCCTATCTGTTACGAAATATTCCAGATGAAGGTGTTTGTGATCAGGATTGAATGAAGTTGTGGTGGTGTTGGGAGTGGGTGAAAAGCAGAAATGTAGGCTTCTACCCCGAATTATAGGATTTTGAGACAAGCGCGCGGTGAAACACAATTAAGGACCGGTAATGGACGATGTGCGGGTCTCATGGGAGAATTGAGAAGTTTCGAGAATACACACGCACGAGTCTCGTGCTATCACCCAAGCACATGCGCACGTTGTGAGCACGTTCAAAGTGGATGAATGACGGACGGGAAGAATGGGGTATGCAGTCAATGCTGGAGGCATAAATATAACTGCTACTACGGGCTCAACAAATTCGAGAGTTTATCTGAATGTGTCCAAGGATAAGACAAGAAAGAGCAGTTTGGAGCACAATTTGTATTCATAATACTAAGTACAAAGCGCAGGCAAGAAACGCGAAACAGCTACGAGAAAAGTGATTTTCTGAATGACATAATGACATAAAAACAAATGTAATGGAAAATGAAAATGGGAAGATAAAATAAATTAGCGAAGTAACTATTTCTCCGGTTCTGTTGAGAGGAAGTGGACATGAATGGCATTGATAGAAAGAAAATGCCTTCAATGAGCCTTCTTTAGGAGATGAAATCAGTCCTGATATATGTCTATGGTCCTAAATCTCAAATTCCGCTGAACTTGCCGTTTTAATACAAAATGCATATTCTTTTTGTAAAAAGGAGTTCGGCCGGGTAATTTGTGTACCCTTCTATTCATGTGTACTATTTGCCACTTCCAAATAACATTAATGGTTCTGAAAACTTGAAAACTCCGCCTTTCTGAATGACACTGGCTGAAGTGAGTGTCCTCTGAGGGGATGAAAATCACTCTGAAAAGAATCAAGTGAAGGAAAATTTGGTAGATACAAAACTATACAATAGACTGAAAATTGAAATTGATATTGGACAATGTGGTGATAGCAATACATCATCTAGAATATTCTTCAATAAACGATAAATTGTGTTATAGATCTTAATTGGGCATTTTGAGAAAACATTAGTGGTTGAAGTCAAATTCAAGCTCCAAACAAATCTGGGAGAACGTTACGGGTTGGGTCGATGGGAACATGAAGAGAAGACGATGAGACAGACGATAACACAAACAAGCATTAAGCTTTTTAGCCAACCCACAATTCAATAACTTACGTATGTGTCACAAGTCACATGTAACAACTGAGCCTTCTGAGAAGTTTTGTTATAATTAAAGTTCCATAAATCATCGCTAGTCAGAGCGGGTGCACAGGTGTTCTGAAGCCAAATCGATCAGGGGGAAATTTATCAACTGTCGCTGTTACCATATGTATGTTTCAAGTATCAAATCTCTCAGGACTACACAAACTTGCTACACCATACGGAGCCGTATAAGACAATGACATGCAAGCAGCTCCTGTCCAATCAAAACTGAGAGAGTAGCGCCTGCGATGATATGAACAAATACTGAAGGCTCCAAAATTATTCGATAAGAGAAACGATAGAGTATGAAACTAAAAAGAAGCAATCATGCGGAGCCACAAAAAGGAGGTGGCGACCAAGAAGGACCTCGTCAAAGCCTGGGTGACTGTAGAAGATCCTGCAGACAAAAGAAAATGTGGACGACTAACAAGAGTAGCAGAACGATGGCGAGGGACTAACCGTTGGGAGCAGGACCAGGGAAAGATGCAAGGACGTCAAAATGCCGTACAAGTGCTAGTGCCGGTATGTTGCCCAACTATATACACATATTCGACTACACGCGCGGGAATAGCATGTGACCTACTGTAAAGAACAAACCACAAATTCATCAATAGTAAACATGTGCGCTACAATTCGGTTATAAACCATGCTTAAAGCCTCAATATTGCAAGTCAATGCACGCGTATAAAAAAGCAGGCAAGGCTTGAATAGCTGAGGCCTGTTCAATTTAAGTGAATGCCTGCTGCCGAATAGAACAAGTAGAAATGGAAGAAGAAGAGTGGAGTGAATTTTAAGACATTCCATTTTTCTACAAATGACGAACCCTCTTCCACTTTCCGGTGGCTATGCGAAAAAAGAAGAAAAAGGCTCTTTATTGGGAGGGTGCCGATGAGTAGAAGACGATTTTAATGGGATGTCATCTGATCAGAGCTGAAAATGGAATGATGGCCATAGTCATTGCCTCCTAATATAGCCTAATGTGATGATGAGCAACCAAAAGACGCTGCATTTATAAGTGCTAATGGGTGCTGCTGGTGGGTTTGTGCAGTGAGTATCAACGTAGCGTGTCTGTTAAAAGGGCTCTGCTTGGCAAATGACCGGCGAGAGTGTCAAATTTCAAGAACCAGCCATATGAAAATGTAAAAAGGCGGTGTGTGAGGAGAGTGTGTCAGGGCAGATCAGTTGACATGTCGTGAGTATAACATCTAGTCAAAGATGTCTATCTAGTTGCATATGAATTATAGCAAGTCCACTCCTTGAATTACCAGTTGCTACCAAGCATATACAAAGTTTTAGCGAATATATAAGGCCTGCCTCTTGAGGCACTTTTAGAGCTAAACTTTTACCAAAGCGCTTTCAAATCAGGACCCAGTTGATTCGAGTACTCGACGTTTCGAGAAGCACGGACTCTGAAATCTGTTTAGATTGCTTGGAAGATTGCAATCAGGGAAATCTACTAACCGATTGGCTTTCCAATGGCCTGCAATAGAAAACTAGAAGCAAAGAAATCGGAATTGGTCGAGGTAACCGAATTAGAAGGGGTCTCCCCACAATGATGAAAGAGAATTGATGAAAGAGAATTTGAGCGAAAACACAAGCAGCACCGGAAAGCAGTATGAAGTCCTCATTACTCGAACAACTCGTTAGAACTACAACTTCTATGATAATTTGACCCCGCCGTGTGTTATAGAAGTATGTAGATCACTCCCGATTGATTTTAGCGGCTGAAGTAAGCAAATTTTAGGAAGAGCATTGCTTTCCTTGGAAAATGTGACATGGGCATGAGTATACATCGAAATATATTTGATTAGACTATTAAGATCAAATCGGATACTAACTGGTAAATACTTGTAGCTTGCTAGTAGTCGCTTTACAGTCCAAGTAATTAGAGCAAGATCAAATGCATCAATCAAACAATCATTTCCCGCCTTTTCTTGCTCAGACACTTCTTCTTGTCTGGCTGTACTTGCGAGTGACATTTTTTGTTAATTTATTTATAATTTTCTTTATGTCTCGCACCTATTGTAACTGACGTAGTGGAAGTTTCAGCAGATGCTTGCCGTTTTTTGATATTATCTCTCGTAGATGCCCTTCGAAAGCAGTATACCAACGATAATGCAAATAATACTTGGAAGATAAAAAAATTTCGAATGATAAAGATGTTTCTAACATAATCAAAAGGCTAACTACAAAAAGCAGTTTGACGCGTTGTAATGCAGGCAGTTCACATATCCGATTAAGACTTCAGATTTGTGATGGTTCCGAATGCCCTTTTGCCCATGTCAAGTCAAACTCCCAGAGCGCCACCAGTCTAGACTTCCAAAAATTTTTTCGCCACCATTCTTGCAACTTTAGTGTATAGTATTTATCAACAAGTTTATGATCTCTTTTATGTGATGTACTGGCGGATATTCTGGAAAGGAACAAAAAGGGTGCCCATCTAGTATTAGGAGAAGCCGTAAAAGTCCGTAAGGGACTTTAAAGATTGCTGTTTTTTAAAGTATAAATTTAATTTGGAGCGTCAAACTTTGAATTGCCTGTCGGAAGGGTCTACTAAATCGTGCCAAACCAAATTTTGTTGCGTTAGAATTTTCGAAGCGTTTGATATCCCGGTGGCGTCGGTGTTTCCACCCAAAGCGAAGCTAGTTATATGTAGTAGTCTGAAGCAAGCCAGCCTAAAGAGCGGAAGCGGGGACTTGATTCTCAAACTTGTCAATGATCTACATCAGGAGAGCACTCTTGATCAGCATCGTCTACTTGAAGATCTGACCTTCAATGAGTACGAGTTTCTCTCATCATCCTGTAAATTTGAAAATTTTTTTGTGCATCATCGAAATGATCTCATTATCCCATTTCAGCCCATCTCAAGTCAGATTGTTTACCGCAAACAAATCGCCTTCGTCCTTCAACTTACAGCAACATGTAGGTGTTGTTCAATACAACCTGATATTTTTATTTGCCAACTATGTATACTTCCTATGCAACAAGTATATGGAGTTATTATTTAGAAACTCATAAAATTTAATGAAGCAGTCAACGAATCCCTACTCTTCACCGTAACGAATGGAGAACTAGCTGATTCAAGCAGACGCTCCACTGAATTGTAAGGTTAGTTACTGAAGGGCGTGTTCATTTGTAAAAATCACAGCTGAAAGCATTTTTCTGCTTACGTTCATGAATACATTCTGTTTTTCATATAATTAGAAAGAAACGGGTGTCGATTTCGACAAGTCCTAGTAAAAAACATCCAGAAGCGCCCACGTCCATTGAAATTTGAAACCGTGCTGAAGCTACTGCTTAGAACGTGTGAACCCCTCATTACCTCCAGAACATATCCTCAGTGGCATCTATTTCCAGGTGCAAAAAAATCGGCACACTATAGTTTTCAACCCTCTTAGTTACTTATGGTTGTACTATTTGATTGGGAGTGGCCCATTATTTCCAATAAGCACTTGGGAACACAAGTGGAGAAGTGATGGGTGGGACCTACGACGTTCTTGCTAAATTGAGCCGTCAGTTTCTTTCTGCACATTTTTTGATCGAAAATCCCGCTCCTCGAGCAATTGACCCTTATTTGCCCGCTTCTTTATGCCCATACTTACTTATCCTCGTTAACTTGCGTTGCGCTTAATTCTTCATATAACATTAGCGAATGTTCTTTGAAGAAATCCATGGCAGCTCCACGGAATCCTAACTGACTTCTGTTTTAGTTACTATGTTCATCACTACGAAATTTCTTCGAACTGAATCAATGGCGATCATCGTTGCCTAACTTCAAGTGTAATAAATAGTAGCGTCAGCCTTGTCTATTCAGTGGAATGGGCTCTAATCCGAACACCCGCAGAATTGTTACGGCCTCCCATGAGCTTTAGAATCAGAATATGGTTTTATAAGAGCAATCCTCTTCTGAATTGTCGATTGCTGAGTTCAAACTCTTGAGACCCTTCATACTTGGTGACAAATAGAAAAAGTATAAAAGACATAAAGTATAAATTATAAAAGAAGAAAAAGTATAGAATTATTCAGATGAACAAGATGTAGATCTTGATTCTTTTGAAGGGTTCAGTCCAAATTCCCATTTTTAATGAAGAGTATGTAGTTGTAGTATCCTGGTCAAGAAAGTGTCCGTTTCAATGGGATTACGGTACTGCTGGACATGTCATGCTCATTGACGCGTTCATAGTCGAGAAACAACTCTCGGTGAAACAACTCGAAGAGCTGGATTTGTAACATGCCTTAAAAGGGCCCTACTCTCACTAATCTACTAAGCCAATTCTGAGACCTTCAAGGGTTCCCGGTGTGCAGATCCATTTCCCCGAAAACGGCGCACAGGAGCTTCTTTAGACCTCTTTCCGCACTTTGTGCACTAATGAGCTAAATTAGCAGAAAACGTTTTACGAGCATGCAGAAAGTACCATACATCAAGAAACTGTTCAATGGGTACTCGGCGCTGAAGACCAGATCGGGTCGGAGGCCCCTCAAGGACGACCTCGCCTGCTTTTTCTATTGGAGGGAGAAGAAGGAAATACCTTTTCAGCTAGAAACTAAGTCGAATAGAAGCTCTCGGCTTAGGTGACAGCATTCGATGGGGGAGACCTGCGATGTACAAAGTGACGCTCATCAAAATGCATCATGATAATACTGGACCATATGTTGCGTTGGCGACTTCTGAGAAAATAGCAGAGCTCAGCTGTGCAGTTCTGCTGCATCTGTCGTGCTTTCCAAACCGAGTCTTTTATCATCTTTTTCACGGCTGTAAAAAAAACTAAAAGTGCTATGCCATCACTGTGGTCTTACTAACGCTCCTTTGTGGGGACCTTCAGTTTCTTTTTTTTTTTTTCGAAGATCAAGCATTCATGAGGATTTATTCTTGAGACATAAGGACATAAAGAGTGATTCTTCTCCCAAAGTCTGGGAATTGGAATTCGGATAAAAAGAGATACTGTATAAGTATGACTACTAGAAACTCAATTTTCATAAAGCTTGAAATTGAATTATTTTTGTTAATAAAAGTGAAGAGCGTGACTCCGAATCTAATTAGCTCTTGATTTAGAGCAGAACAGAAAATTTTATCACTTTCTATCACGATAGACTGTCTCTTAACAATCGACTTTTGAGAATTGCAGCCTTTGCTCACTTGAAGTTGCCTGGTCGCCCAAAAGGTTGTGCCCTTGCTGCACAAGTACAGCTTCTAGTCCTGTCCAAGGCCGAAGTTCTGCTCATAGGTCGTCAAACTTGTCAGATTTCCGGATCGCCTAGTGCTGCGAAATAGCAACAGTTGGCAGGAGCAACGAATCGAGACTTGTTTCCCACTGTTGTCCATGGAAAACCTTTTTTATCACTGTCTCTCCTTTCTTCCTTAACATTTCGTGAATTTCCATTCGATACAGAACAAGGCCAACCATAAATCTACTTTGCTTTTTGCATTTTTTGCTTTTTTACTTTCTGCCCCTCTTCAAAACTTTATGGGTTGTTCCAGTGGATCACCCAATGAGCGGAAAGCATTGAGTTACAACTCGGCACAACTTCATTATACCTCAACATTTAATGGCCCACAAAAGGTTCCTGAATCGGTTATCTCTCGCTCACTCCCTGTGCCCAATGAATGCACCAAAATTCGATTCGACTCGCCCTCCTCCTTAGCTGATCTGCTTTTATCGATGGAGATTGATCGACCTAATCACCTATTCCTAGGGACAGAGCGATTTGTTTCATACTGCACTCACAGTACCTCTTATGACATTCAATATGTTCCCCAGTTTTTTTTGCTCGACCAGTTGTTTGCCAGAGTTTCTCCGCACTCTTCAAAAATTCTGAGGAATTACTCAAGTGATCTGCGACGTAAACCAGCTGTTAGCACTGCTAGCGGGAATTTCAATATGTGCAAAACTTCGCACTTTCGTCAGATTTTCGGCTCGGTTTCTAGCATACTAGCAGCCATAATGCATAAATGCTGCTGCATATCAATTCCATTCAATGTACTTCTGTGCCATGCACCTATTTGGAGAGAGCATGGATCATGATAGTTCCAATATCCTATATCTAAAGAATACAACGAAATAAGTTTCACGAGGATGGCTTTTTATGGTGAAAACTTCAGTCTCGGACGGGACTCGAACCCGTACATGTGCATTTCGGGCACAAGTATGGGTTCGAGTTCCGTTCGAGGCTTAAGTTTTGTCCATAAGTGGTCATCCTTGTGCGAATTCCGCATCGCGTACTGCGGCGATATAACAGCAGTTAGCAAAACATGAAGTCACGACGAAATAAGTTAAAATTGTGTTTCTACTGGTGACTATGAGAATTCACTTTCCGACTAGACCTTTCCAGTTTAGTCGGGAAATTTTTTCTGCTGATCGACTTTGCGAGTCTTATTTCCAATAAGACTTGCTAAAGTCAAAATTGGACAGCTTAAGAGCCTTCCGTCTTGAGTAAAAAAAGAGCTCTTGCTGTAATTTCGCAGTAGGTTCGTGTCAAATGCGAAACAAAATTGATGTGAATCTTTGAAACTGAAGTTTGATGGAATTTTTGTAACGAAAACGCATTAGGATAGTCGTTATGAAATTGCCCGCTATTGAACAATTCAAGATTCCTTTTAATGGGTCTTTTTGACTATTCTTGGCTGTTAATCACCCATCGACTCACCACCATCGATCTCAATCACACCAGCACCTCTTCCATGGTTGTGTTCCTGAGAGCTGTATGCCTTCTTACATTGACATACATACATTTGTTACAGTCATGAGCGTTTAAAATCTGAGATAAACAATTATTGTCACTATTACTATTCTTATCATTGTTATCTTTACCTTCACAAATCCATGACGATCAGCTCTCTGCTAGTGGTGACAAAGTGACGGAGCGCAACAAAAACAGTCCGCCGCAAAAGTTCGAATCAGACCAAACTGGGGAGAAAGGAGCTATTGTAGGTACTAATGGACTGCCGTTGCTCTCATTTCACAGGCTATTTAGAGAAGTTCCGATGCTTGAAAAGGTGTCGTTTCAGTAACATTGGTTATTCATTTCATCATCGCTCTTTCCTGCCTATTTGAAAGGATCATTTTCTATCATGTTGAACTATTTGAACAACGTGGATGGCCTTTTCACCTCATGTTTTTTTTGCAAGAATTCTTTTAACATTTCCTGGAGCTCTTTCTGAATACACTATATGATGTGGATTCCATCATTCTCCAAACTTATCTGGCTGTGAGTCCTTTCTTCGAATTATTCTTAACGAGATGAGGAATGTCAAGCGTACAGTGTTTTTCTGCTTGTCAAACAGGCATTTGCAAGGTTAACAGCGGTCGAAGCCTTGACACTCAACGCCGATTCCTCACGGATTACGAGCACTCCCATTTAACGTTGGAACGTTGGTGTGGGAGAATTCCTGTTAGAAAGCTTTCATTCAAGTCGAGCTGGAAACGAACGTTAAGGATTAGTACTTTTGAAATGATGATAAGTGGATAATAGTTTATTGATTCAATTAACTTGCTGGAATGTTCTCTTTGCACGAGAAACAAATCCAGTTCGGCACCGTTCGCTCGAATCGTTCAAGCCAGCGAAAACTATCACCAGCATTTGTTTAAGGATCTTCTATATATGTTCAAAAACGAAAGAATAGAATCATTATATTTACATCACTTTCATTTTTTCTTACACTGTTTAAATCTTGCTCAGTTTTGTAAGCACTGACATGGAACTTTCCTCTGTATAACCAAAGGGTTTCATGACAATTTTGGCAACTACCAGAGGAAAAATTCGATTTTCTTTAGTTCTAGTGCAGCTTCCAAAATTTTCAGAATTCTTTGACTTTCTAAGAAGCATCAAGCATTATCACCGCCGGTACGGTACTGCATATTGCCTGATTACGGACTTAGGTGAAGATTATCAATGTTGATCAAGTTCCAGGCAGGGGTACGTTCTAGAGAGATGTCTCGCCAACTAAGGCAGTAATTAAGAAGTAGGAACTAAAGTGTCATCATGTCACTGCCTAATACGTCAGCATGAGAGTAACAGAAGCAGTAACCGTCATCACTGACAGCTTTTTTGCAATGAGTCACACCTTTGACATTCATTCATTCGACCCATCGTATTGGTATTCAGCTGCGTAATGGCTCTTTACGATGGTAAACGAGAGCTTATGCCAGAATCAGGTTCTTTGTCCTTCAAGTAAACATTGATGAGAATGGAATGGCACGAAAAGAATTGAGAGCTCGCTCGTTCTACTTGGAATCGATTACACGAGTCAAGCTTTGACTGACTGATGGATTCTTCTAGCGTTGTTCGCATGTTCTGCACAAACATTGCCTTTTAATCTACTATTTTTCCTAAAGTTCCAAATAAACCTCAGGCTTATAGAGTTCTCAAATGAAGTGTACTGTGTTTAGGAAGTAGAACCCTATTCATGCTGGTTGAGATAAAGTAGCTGCGGTTAGTGAATCATCCAGTACTCCAACAACATCTTCATCTTCGCCCAATTGCTAGTAGTCTTGTGAAGCCTGGTTGCGGAACAGGAGTGCTGGTTCGTTCTCTGAGAAGCAAGAAGACGAATAGTGAGTAGTTTGGGGAATTCGGAACCGAAATTGAAAAGGAGTCTTCTCTAGTGCCAGTCAATTGAAGCGTAAGAGTTTTGTTTTCAATTAGTTTTTTTCCGAATGACTGCGCTCTTGTGCTTGTTTCCGTGAGAGCTTCAAACTCGTGAAATGTGTTTCACACCTTCCCATGACTGTGTTGAAGAGCTGTGTTCCTGGTACCAATAGTGTTTAGGGCCTCACGATGTCATGCGAGCATTCGGGTCGTTCTGTGTTTGCTTTGAATGGGATCCGTCATTAGCGCAATGGTTTTGTCGGACGCCAGGTGATCGAACGAACGTCGTGTTCTGCTTCCAGTTCACAAGTTCTTGCACGAATCCTGGCACGGCGCACACACGCACACACACATATATATATATACATATACATGTACATATATACATAAGTACGCACTTGCACACACTTGCAGCCACGTTGGAACACGTCACACATACTAGTCGCCTCGATGCCGTCCGAAAACGATGCAGATGAATCGATGCAGATGCAGATGAATGAATGAATGAATGAATGAATGAATGAATGAATGAATGAATGAATGAATGAATGATGAATGATTATCACGGTTTCTAATTCAAATTGACTCTTGGCTCTTATCAAGCTGGAAATTCGGCAGTAACCCAGTTTTCTTAGTGATCAACGCAATATGTTTGTTCGAACGATGTTTGTCACAGCGAGAATTCTACCGTACAGCTTTACAGCTCTGTATCAACATTGTTAAGCTATATTACTTCTAAATTTACTGCTTCGATCAGATAACATCCTTCTATACGGAGTTCAAAGAAAATGTCCATCTCAGAACAATACTCGTTTTTTCAATCATTGCTGTAGGAGGAGGCAGGGCGTTCAAGAGAGAGGGGCGCTTGTGCTCGATCAGCCTTTGATCGAATCCGTCCCGTTTGAAACTCCAGTTGTGAACCTTCGCTATCTCTTTTGTAACATGATCTGTCTGAGAAGGCAGCGTATTTATAGACTCCACATCTTTAGCATGCAGACACTGGTAAATTCACACGGAGATGACCTAATCGTTGTGGTGATTCAGGGGCAACGATTGAATCATGAAAAAAAGCATACTTACTCCTTCTGCCGTTTCGACCTTTTACGGTTCCTTACTCATTCGTCTCCCTTATTCAAATCATTCGTTCCGTTATCCCAGCAGCGCAACGTTCGGAACATTCTGTGGGGGTGGCCGTAAAACCAGACTTCCCACAGCTTTGTGTTGCAGCTGATTTTATAGATGGGAAATGTGCAATCCGAAGGATTAGAAGAAGGTGCAAAAGCTTCTAGCAAGTTTCCAATCCTCTTAGGATTATTCCTAAAAAGTTGGGTTACCAGCGATACTCGTCCTTGTTGCCTTCCGTGAGGAGCTGTACCTTTTCAAACGTTCACTTCAGAACATGACGAGATGGGAGAGATATGTTCGTGGAGTTCGGGCACAAAAGTTTTTTAGAGTAAAACCAGTTTTTCCGGAAATTCTGAATCATTTCTTCACCTCTTTTAGTGGGCGCTTATGTACGTACCAGACCATGTGATGTGTTCTTCTGAGATCAGATGTGGAAAGTCTCAAAATTTTTTTTTCACTGGAGCACTTTTTACATTATTCTCACACTCTTCAACAGTGTGCACCTCAAAAGTGAGGAATTCGATACCGAAACGAATTTAAGAGACCTTTGCTTCGTCCTACTGAAGACTGTCCTTGTAAGGGAAACAACATTCTTTGATAGGTGAAGTTCTTACACGAGCAAGCATCTTCAACCACTAATTATCGCCGTGTATTTCGCCCTAACCAGACACGCAAGGCTTGCAGACTTTCGCCTACATCCACCCGAATGGATGGCTGCTATTTGAACAAGAAGCTCTCTATCAAAACAGTACTGCTCCCGATGGCTCTCTTTTCGCTGAGCTCTTCCCATGCGGCTGACATTCACCATTTCTGTTTTCTTTGTAGCTACTCGAACTGCACCTTCTTGAATGCTGAGAAGTTGAGAAGGCTGGATTATGCTCATTCTGGTGCATAGTGCTTTTCGAATACGGTTCGTTTACTGCATTTAATAGGTATACGTTTTGAGCATTGATCTCCAACTAACATCGATCCAGTGATTTCCCTACTGAGCTCGCTCCAGATTTACTTCATGTGTACCTTCGTGTAAATGTGTTCAATGTATAGACGAATCTTCTTTTCTTTACAAATGAACTTGTTGAATCGTCATTTCTATATTCTCGTATACAATTTTGATCCTATTTTTGTATACGTGGTATTTGTAGGAATATAGATATGAAAGTGAGAGGGGCAACACCATTATCGTCTCTGAAGGTTTCAGGCTTTGCTTTCTCAACATACTTGTTGTAAGCTAACACAAAAGTTTTTTTAGTATTGTAGGTCCTATAGTTGTCTACTTCTACTCCTATTAACTTCTCCGACAAGAATTTCACTCCTATATATTTTATAGAGTAAAATCAACTCTGTTTTCGAACCGTACTTCAATTAGACGATTGACTATTAGACTTAGACTTTGCTATTATTATAGTCGGGAAGCTCTCTCGTACCGCTGCTGTGGCTACAAGTGACCTTTCGTCATTTCGACGGAACGCGTTCTTTTTGTTATGAGTAGAACTCAAGTGGCGAATTGTCACTTGGCGTCCTTAGGCAACCCCCCGAATAGTGTTGCCAAGCACTTCCAACTCATGACATCCCGACCTTCCTGTCCACATTAACAACATACAACTAATATAGCATAACTGTAATGTAGCCATTTGATCTTAAAAGTCAAATCGTGCAACTCAGCAAACCTGATCCTCTCCATTGGTGCCACTTCTGTTTAAAAGTTCCGTTTAAGAGGATGACTTACCATGAAGGCCACGAAATGGCCTGGGAACAGCTCCCTCATGGTCAATGTGTCCACTGCTTTTAATGAAGCCCTAATGACAACACGATCGATGACGAATGATTGAACCGGTCAAGTACCGCCCCTGCCACAACCTCTTTCAGCTCCGTGAGTTTCCGCCCCTTCACCCCATCAGGATTAGCGCATCTTCACGATATTACTGGGCGGCCGTGTGCGTGTGTGTCCGGTCGACCTCCTTCTACAGGGTTCAGCGTTGGGGTAAGGGTGACAGGTCTGAAAAGTGGTTGACGTCTGACACCCAAATGCACACCCATAACCTTTCCTCTTCCTATTCCACCTGGCCTTCCTATTCGATTAAGGATACCTGAAACGAGCGTGGTTCAGATAGCCGATTTCAGGTCAAACTATCGGAAGACAGTTTTTTGTGAGTGTTCCCACAAGGCTATAACAGTGCCGGTGATGGGTATCAGAGAGGGGAAGCTTGAACCGTTTTCGACAGGACAGAACGCTCACGTAATGATGATCATTGCAGTTCAATTCCATGTATAGCATTCTTCGATTTAATTTTTTCGATACTGCCTGCTATTGATTCACAGCCACTCGTCACTGTACCTGTTGTTCAACTCAGTTGTGTTCGAAAATACTCGTTTCTCTTGTGTTTTGGCGAAAACTTCTCCCTAAAGAATGATTAGTGGTGTTTCATCTTTCAACTGTGACAACGCCACATTAGTATCCTCCAATTCTAGCACTTTTCAGATGGTTAGAAGGCTTCCAGGGATCCATCTCCTATTGGTGAGATTATAAATGTGTTCAACTGTTTCTTTTCCACCTGTTGAAGTTTTGTTATGTCCGCAAAATCTCGATTTCAGGCCGTCCCCGTGGTCTTGGCCGATATTGTAGATAATGGATTAGTGGGTGAGTGATTTTCTCTCCAGAACTGAGATTTTCTCAAGAATTCAAACGAAAACACCCAGAACGTAATCGGCGTTATCCTTGTGGGGGGCTACATCGTAAAAAATAAGTCAGTTAACAGTTGCTATGTCGTCGTTTAGGATGGCACCTGCGACATTTATGTAACAGTTCAGTGATCCACCTAAAGAAGATCCCAAAGGGGGAAGTCGCATCTTATGCGCAAACTTGAATGAGCGAAAATTTCATTGGAGCCTTCAATGCAACAGTAAACTCATGACAATAGTAACGTAAACTGTTGGCTAGAAGTGTAGTGAGGTGAACACAACAATGTAGTTGTAAAACACCAACCAATAACAGAACGTACCGTCTGACTAGTTATGGCAATAACCACCATACAAATAGTTTTGCTACTGAATTGAGAACCTTCTCGCGGTTCCTCATAAAACTTCAGTGGTTCACACGATTATCAAAAGTGCGTGGCCAAGAGCGTGACCTTGGTAATGCCGAGTTTGTTGGGGGAAAAGGTAGCCGCCAATATTTTTTTGTCACAGGGGACCGACCCAGCAAATCGTTGACCGTAGAAAGCAATTATAATAACTCACAGGACGATATGAGTCACTCAGGACTGAGTAATTGTCTCGAGATAATGTTTTTCCACTGTTTTGCCGTACAGGTTTGTTAAGGAAGAAACCGCTTTATTGGTCGACGTTTCGACAAATCGTCATCTTCAGGACCTGAAAGCAGTTCGGAGCTCCTGATCTGTGGCTTACCCGACCAAGCGCCCAAACGCGCCAGCCCAGTTGCAACAGCTCCCAGAAACTTAAACACTAAAAGATCCGAACCGAGAAACCAACCTTCTGCGGGGGACGACAACGTTGGTGGAACCGCAGAAGGTTGGTTTCTCGGTTCGGATCTTTTAGTGTTTAAGTTTCTGGGAGCTGTTGCAACTGGGCTGGCGCGTTTGGGCGCTTGGTCGGGTAAGCCACAGATCAGGAGCTCCGAACTGCTTTCAGGTCCTGAAGATGACGATTTGTCGAAACGTCGACCAATAAAGCGGTTTCTTCCTTAACAAACCTGTACGGCAAAACAGTGGAAAAACATTATACAATATGCCCAGGTTTCAAGAAGACCGAACATGTAAGTTATTGTCTCGAGACTTCCACGCGTTCTTGCACTTTCATGACATGATGCTCATTTTCAGGTGAACCAGTTATAGAATGTGGAAGCGAAAGTTTGAGCGTACGATTTACTACCCGATCACCATTTGAAGGTCATATTTACGTCAAAGGACATTACTGGTAAGTTTTTGAGATGTTTCAAGATCGTTAGGAAACTTATGTGAAATCGAAATGATCAGCTACCATCATCTTCACCTCACCTTGTTCATAGATGATGAGAAAAGATTTCTGACGTCTCAGTGACAAAGGTAACACTGCATTGCTTCTGCCGAAGAATGCTGCTTTCAAACTACTGGAAAGCCCTAGCCGCGTCTCTCGAAAGACTTTCCCAGAAAACATAGAACAGAATTATAATGTTCCTTCATGCCATACATTAAAAGGACTCCAAAGCCACTGCGAGGTTTCCTGCCTGAATGGTTTCTCGATGAAGTCCCATCCTACAAAAAAGCGGTCATCTGTGCCAATACAACAGCTGATCATTGCCTAATAAACCTCATGACAATGGCTAAATTGTAATGAACGATGTTTGAAGGTCGCAAGGCTGTCGTTCTGATGCGTCACTGGAAAGGACGGCAAACCTGACAGTTGCATTTGCAGAGTGTGACGTACTACGGCAACGATCGGCAAGTTTTCTTCAACGATCTTAATACTTCGGCACTTTCTATTGTAGATTGTTAGCCCGAATAGCTCTTCCTTGAGTAGTTTGAGAGGAATTGGCTCTTGAGTGGACTGGCTTTTACATAGAATTCCTTAAGGCGGTAGGTGGAGTAGTGGCAAGCGGCGCCCAATCACACGCACACGGTTCGCGGTTGGAATCACGCATCTTTACTGCCAAAGTTAAACAAGCTCGGGGTCGATTATTCGGTACCGAATTGATCTGAGAGGATGAAAGCACTGACTTGTAAATGGCCATCGCAAGTCTTTGTATTAGGTCAAAAACACCTGAGAAGCGCCACTACGATATTGAATGGAATCGAATCGGGGGCGCATTCCACAAACGAGGTGATTGACACCAAATGCTTACAAACTTCATGACTAAATTCCTTTCAATGATCTGACTTTTGTGCTGATAAGGGAATGCCTCAACATGCCCATACCACCGAGGTGAACTACTGCACTGTGTTCATGACATTAATGTCTTTGATGTTGCTCTTCAAAAAACTGACGAGCGGAATTGAACGGTGTTTTCCCGACCCGAAAATCGTAAGACAACATGACATGGGGTTTACGCTACCATTACTCCTACTTATTCATTGATTTACTCTTTACTCCCAGCCTGCTATGAATAATACTGCCTCTTTTACGATTTTATAAACGTCGTAGTATTTTACTGCGTAAAAACATCGTAGTATTTCACTACGTAGCAAAAAAAAAACAATAAAATCACAAGTATTTTGTACAGAACGACCAGAGTTTAACCCAAATGTTTTGTACCTGCCCTGTATTTGTGGTGGCTTCAGGATTCCTATCAACAAACTATCGCTCGATTTACATCTTTCACTCCAACAAACATGATTTGCAAGCTCCTTTGTGAAAAATCTGGGGATTAATGAGGCGTGACTGCGATTCGTTCGGGACAATTTTCTAGCGCCGACAATTTGTCGAAGATTGGCATGACGCCTGTTGCTCTCAAACTTTCGCCATTGGGACGATTGCTAAGACTGTATTTGAACTGGTAAAACGGCAGAGGATGAAGCATAACCTCTACCATCATCTTCCCATAGAAAAACTGCCGTTGTTAGGAACACAGGAAATGGCAATATAATAAGGATCAAGTGGCACTCTATCTGCGTAGAGCCGATTCAGAGCTAAACGGGCACGGTGCTAAGCCACGTCATTGAGTATTGTAGAAAATTGCAAATTGTAGTAAGTAGCTATTTGTAACGACTAATCATTGCTTTTTAGAACTCTCCGCGTGGACTTCTGCTTGCGTCGACAATCATCATTTCTTTTCATCCGGTAAGATACTCGTGGAACCTGTGGAATCGCATGGGTTTTTTTCCTTTGGTATTGCTCCTAGTTTGAATTTCACGTAACATTATAAAGAGCGGTAATTGTAATTTTGGAATTCAAACTGTCAGCTTTTCAACCGCCACCTATTGGTACCTATGTGCGCCGCCTTCCAATCTTTTTAGTGGTATAACGTAATTGGAAGTGATACTACGTGTAATCTGTAGGAGAGGTTATCTCTTCTAAGAAATTCGCTTTCACCTTCTACCCCTCAAGCTTGAACTATTCCTTCAAACAGAGGATCTGCCTCTTGTCGTTATTAGAATAAGCTTTAATGAAGCCGTCACCGAACGTCTGTCCCAAGATAACTAATATTTGCTTCGTCGATTTGCTCAGCTACGAAATTATCTAGAATAGATATTCAAGAGTGGGAGGGTTTGGTTTATAGTTTCTTGAGAACTATCGAGCGCTTTCCTGTGATGCTCTTTCTCATACAGGTTCTCCGAAGACGAACTTTCATCTCAATGAAAATCAGTAGTCAACTTTCAAATGATCTTATTTTCCACGAAAGGTTTAATTACTAACATTCAACGGCCATCGCAAATGAGGTACCGTTTTTCAGATGTTCGTGACGAAGGTCGATAAATCGTACAGAGTTCAATGTTTTTACGCAGAAACAGCGAAGACGGTCACCCAGAACTTGAACGTCAGGTAATCATAAGTAAATCTTACATTGTTCAGGATAAGGATTAAGCGTTAGACAAAACCCGTTTTCTGGATTCGCTACACATCCGACTCACATTCAGAATGGAAAAAAGTATTTCGAATGCGTATATATTGTATACATTCAGTCTTTTTACAAGCCAGTGCTTTTATCATCCCGTACGAGGCTGGCACCAAGTAAGCGATCCCTGAGTTAACGAAAGCTTATGGGCATATCGATCCCGGATTCGATCCCCGGACAATGTATCTGCGATATTCGATACTGCTCCTTCTTTAAAGTGAAAAATTAATCTGAAAATCAGTTGATAACGGTCTGCTTACTCGAACTACATGAGACATTGACTCTTTACAATGCATCCTTCATAGTTCATAATTCCCAGGACTGCCATTTTTCTTGAATCTGCATTTAAAAACCTTGACATGAATCTCGGTCGACCCTCGTGAATCACCAGTTAAAATCACTTAATAGCCTAGGCGTATCGCTACGGTAAACGAACCCGTGACCCATTTACAGTGATGGCATCGGTTAGCAATCTTGATCAAACCCTTTTGATGGGAGCCCACCTCTATCTATGGTCACACGAATTCCTGAAAACATTACACCTTATACTATGAAGGGGGGGGGGGGATTGGTCCTGGGTTAAGTTAGGAAATTGGCATGCTTTAGGTGTATAAAACTATTGAGATGTTACTTTCAGCGAAAGCGAAACTTTCGTAATGTTTTGTGTTGCTGGCGTTTGTTTGTGTTTTCTTTTTCAACGCTGTCTTATATGGCGTCTATGATAAATAAATGAAAAATAAATTCTTTCAGCGAGGGAAACGATATGCAGAAAAATGTGCTGGTGATCATCGGTGACCAAGACGCGACACCAAACGAAGGGCAATCGTCGAATGTTCTTCACGAGTGGGATTGCTCTTCTTGATATGGTCAATCGAAGACCGAATTCGTATTTACAAGATTACTGCCAAATGTGCCCGATTTTCAGCGTTGCCCATAAGCTCGTCGATGAGACGCTCACTTCAACGGTACCCTTACCAGAATGTCGATACCAGGTGTGATCATTTTACCAAACGTACTATCTTATGTATAAGCCAGTTTCGATCGAAATCGATGAAGGCCCTGAGGGTCAGAAATGGTGATGTACCGCTCACCCTTTGTCATGAGGTGCATGCTAACATTTTCTGCTGATTGAATTTCTAAATGTCGTTGTAGAGATTTATAATATAGGGTCTAATAACGAGAAAAACGGAAACATATGATTATACACTGTTAGATCTTTCCTAAGAGGAGACGGAAAGGACGTGAAGCCTTGATTATTCAGAATTCGATCTCTTTTTGATCTACAACCACAGATGGTAGAGTATAGCCACGTGCAGATCTTGTCTGAGCTGGGGATGTGGATTTTCAAATCACCGCTACCAGCCCTTTATGCTATGTCTTAGGGCATGCCAACCAACTAGCCTTACTTTCCTTGAGCGCTCTAGATTACTCAGAGAACAAAGAACCATTTATGAATGCGCCTTCTTCTAGACCGGCTTTCGTTATTATAATGAAGCCTTGACGGTGTTAACATCGGCATGTCACCTTCATAGACGTCTAATGCCGCTCTCTAGTACCTCTGCTGAGGAGCTCGTTGAGAGAAATACTTTCTGAAGATTAACACTCTCCATTATTGTTCTCAATCGGTCTTTTCACTTTGAAGCTGACAATCAAAACTGTACAGCATCAAGAAAGAAGAATTACTGTGATTATTAAACAGACACTGGCTTACCTGTTCTACCTTGATGATCTGAATTTGAGCCAAATTCACTCGCTCTATTCTTTTGTGAAACTTTTCATTGACTTATAGCTATTGAGCTAAAATGGTTTCCTTCAGACGTGACAAATGTCAGCCTCTGTCATACGAGAACTCTTGAGAGATTCTCATCCATAGCAATCGGATGAAATATTTGGGCAAGAAATTTTATCTGGCGAAAAGTCTAAAAAAGCGTCCTTGCTGGGCGCGACGCTTTTAATTTGAATTGACCTGCAAAGCAGTTTGAATCAAAGGTGAATCATCGTGATCTGAGTGAGCCGCATGTCCTTCCGCTTGCTCGTAACAAATCGTCCGACGGATCTATGTAGCGCGATCGAAATTCACAGATTCGTGAAGGGCTGTTGCTATGCGGTGGAATAGCATAAGATACGACCTTGCTCATAAGGCGATAACGCTTGGCTGCCTGTTTGTGTCGAAATCCAATAATCGTAAGGTTGAGGGCAGTTGTCAAGGGATTAGGTGAACATGGTAGACTGCGTACAAAATTAGAGGGGCCGATACGAGTCAGGCCGGTTCCGATTGAGACAGTCGAAAAAACAGTGAAAGAAAACCTAAAGCGGAACCCACTTCTTCGTCATTGAAAATGAAGAGTAGACAGGTTTTTGAGAAGCAATTTTTTCCATCTCTGGCAGTTTCCTTCCATATCAGGTCCTGTCCAGCTTTAAACACGAGTGAATTTCTATATTGTGTGGACTATAAACATCAACGCTGAGCATCATAGCAAGGTTGAAATATGTGTGGGAGCACGACCGTATGGTTGAAATACTTGTTGAATTTAACTTACCTCTGATACTAGGACTGAGTTCGTTCGGTGGTGAGCGGTACCTCTTCTGAGTATACTGTCTTGGATCGGATGACGAAAATTTTTTTAATGGTAACATAACACAAGCTCAATAATAGTGTACAGGTGCTTGCTGGCGGAAAAGGTGGAGCTCCATTGAAATTCGCCTCGGTAGGTCAGCAGGTCTATCACGAATGGACGTGTGATCCGGAAGGAAAAATTGAAGGTATGTTATCCGCCTCAGAATGATGTCTTCTCGGAGTCAGTAGACCTATGTTTTGAATAAAAATAGTGCTTTCGAAGAAGCAATTAATACGAAAATTCCAAAATGTAAGGCTCTTCAGGAGATTCCAGTTTTTGTGCTACTGTGCATTCTTGCAATGTCCGTGAAGAAGGAGGTCGAGAAGTGCAACTTCTTGACGAGAACGGTTGTGCTATTGACAGGTTGGTGGTTTTGCTACGGATAGACTTTTCATAAATCGGAATGAAAATATTTCCATGCAATCAAGTAGTGTTTCCGAGCTCTAGGTAGTTGTAACTGCACAACAAGCCTTGTAGAATTGAGGACGCAAAAGGTTCCCTTTCTGCGCCAGAGATAAACAATTTCTGTAATCATGTCAACAAGATGTCCAAGTTTTCACAAGGGTCAGTCACAGTTGAAGTTCAAATCTACTAAGAAGCAGTTGACGTCCTTGGTCTTCCATTTACTACCCATTAGTGTAATCCCTCTTCATTAGGTTCATTGTCTAGAAAACCTAGTAACGTTCTTATTTAGGCTACGCTAATTCCAGGTACCTCCTAAACAACCTTGAGTACACATCCGACTTGACGGGTGGACAGATGTCGCAGGTTTACTTAGTATCTTCAAAAGTTTTCAGGCTCCAACTGGACCAGTCCCTTTCAGGTCTTCAAATTTGCTGATCAGCCTTCTCTGTTTTTCCAATGCCAGATTCGATTGAGCTTGAAGGAAGGATCGGTTTGCAAGGTATACAAAAACTATCCTCTTGAAGCCTACTAAACTATCCTCCCATTCTTTTTATTATTGTAATTCCTGCGGTCGTCTCTCCACAACTTCAAAAGCACAGATTTCAATATTGGATAGTATTATAGTTAAAAATTTTAGTAATTTTAGCGCTCATCAGATGATTGCCCGAAGATCCTTCGTGGCAAGCGTTCTACGGATTTAGAAGAAAGCAATGTTGATGTAATTTCTCAGCAGATGACAATCTTCGATATCGACGACACCACAGGTTCGAAATATCATACCATTAGAGCACTTTGAGTCTTGTATAATGCTTTGTCACTGTTGATTACTTACTCTGTACCTCATGTAGAAACATATAAAGGCAGCTGATCGCAGGGCGCAGTGCAAGCAGGAACGCAGAGCCGTTGCTCCAGTGCAGCCCTCCCTGACGGGCTGTGGAGCAGGGCGCAGCCGATTTGCATTCCCCGCGATTTGATTTCTATAGATTTTCCATCATTTTAGTAAGGATTTCAGAATTACATCATGGTCTGACCAGTTCACTGTGTGCTGGCATAGGATTAGGTTCAAGAACTCCTTAAAGTCCTTATTGACGTTTTGTAATGTAGAACAATCAGTTTTCAAGGAGGTTTTAAAGCAATACAGTACTGATTCTGAGATAATATACAAGTGTCATTTAAGGTCCGACAACCTCTCGTCAAGAACAGAAGGAAGGGAACATTTGCGTCTCACCACTCGCCGCAGGATCTCTTTTATTTCTTTTTGTATCTACACTAATGATTTGTGTGTTGTCCATCGTTTCTCTGAATTGCCGAAAAGAGTCCGCACATCATAAACTCGTTGACTGAATTCCATCAAACTTTCGACTCTCTCTTTTCCTGCCCACAAGCATCTGCCACTTTTTCGCGGTGCTTTCTTCATACAGTATATCTTCTCATTGTGTACATATATTACTTATCTGTATAAGTTATGCCCAGGTGATTTTCCTGAAGCTGTGAAACTATGGACATGGCCCGACACTCTTTGCAGGTCTACCTGTTTGACTGTTATGTTGAGACGTACACCTCGTAGCGTAATTCGCTCAAACAGACGTCTCAGGCAACTACTCAGATATGTTTGGTTGTTCACTTTCCTATGAATCTTACCTTCATGTATCAGGCATTGTTCAGAAAA
This sequence comes from Haemonchus placei, assembly GCA_900617895.1. Classification (NCBI taxonomy): domain Eukaryota; kingdom Metazoa; phylum Nematoda; class Chromadorea; order Rhabditida; family Trichostrongylidae; genus Haemonchus; species Haemonchus placei. The sequence goes on from UZAF01016175.1 coordinate 106,539, forward strand.
GAATAAATATACTATTTTCGTTTCAATTGTATTGTCTCGCTATCTGGCAGCAAAAGCGGATGGGCCGTAGTGGCAAGGGTAACAATATCGCATGCACATTGTCCAGGGTCAAATAAATCCCGGATTAGGCCAGGTCCACGCTACCATGCCTTCCATCCTTTCGCGGTCGAGCAATTCTTATACATAGACTCGCTTCGGAAGATGAAAGCACTGACTTGTACGTTGGTGGGCCGTACTCAATTAAAGACGAATGCTCAGCAAGGACGCTTTTAGGATGCATCGCAGTGACAGTATTGACTAATATCAAAAACTCAATTCGTAACCCCAGCAACAAACAAACAAACCAACAAACAACTTACTGTTGTGCCCCCTAATCCCAAGTGGCATTTTTCCTACATGAGCTGGCGCCCATTATATTCCGTTAATTTTTCTTTACGATGAGGTCAAGGGATGGAACGAGTGATCTCAAGTTCACCTTTCACTCAACAACGTCACTCGATGACCAATGTGGACCAGTGCCAAACCCAATTAGATCAGTAGCGATGGGTGGTTTACAGCTGACGGCTGGAGCCATTGAGCAAACTGGTCTTTCAGGCTGACACAAGAGCTACATAGTCTTTAAGAAGCCTCTAAATACTGGGGAAATCAGGGTTTATTTAACTGAATCGTCGTACTTTTTAGACAGCTCAACTTTTCAGTCTACTCGTAAGTGCTCCAAGTACCTCAACTTCTATTAAGCCTAGAGCTCCATAGTCCATTCTCACTAATTCAAGGCCAATGTCGAGCACATGGCGCCAGCACGCGAGAACAAATCTTGTTTTCCTTCATATATGCAGGTGAGTTTTACTTGAGTAATCTTCGCTGTATAGTAACATGATCTTTACGGATCAAAAAAGCACCAGAGCAGACAAATAAATGTTTGAATGACGTTGATACGTCGAGGCCGAGACCAGTCATTGATCTTATGATGTCAATGCGGCCTCCCCTTTTATATGAAGAACCGGCTACTTCCATTCTCGAGACTACGATAAAAAGCTGCACTTCCTCATATTCTAGTCATTTTTCTTGTAGAGTAATCCTTCGTGTTTAGGTGAGTTTCTTATTCGAATGGCGCAGAAAGCTCTGGCTTGCACTTCTTTTACACTCGGTCCCCATACAAGGTGATGATACTAGTTCCCCACACAAAGTGATGTGATTGAAACTTTGTAATCTCATTTAACGCACTGGTCAGCAACTCAGAATTTTCCAGAGTACTTTCTCTATAGCTGTGCTGATCTGATGTGAAGCTTAAACGCTTCTCATTCCCATGCTCAAAGAAAGGAATGCGGTTTCGAGCTGAGAAAAAGGGTGGAGTCACATTGAATCTACCGGAGAACATATTCCTTGTCCGGAAGATGGCCATTGAGGGAAAGAAATAGGAGGCAGCTGGAAGGAGCCAGATCGGGGCTATAAAAAGAGTGCGGTAGAATTCCCCAGCCTCAGGATCCGTCGACGAGACATGTCGTCTTGCATTGTTCAGAAGCAAGTATACCTTGTCGGGTTCCCGAAAAAGTTAGCAGGAGTTTTTCCACTAAAGTTCGTAGCTGACTACAGTAGACCTCGCTCGGGGCCGTGGCATCAGGAGGAACGAGCTCTCAGTGGTATACTCCGCGAACGCTCCACCAGACGCGCAGGATGTTTCTCTTCCTGGAGACTCTGATCTCGCCATCGATTCAGTCCCTTCTAATGAATCAACTCACGTAAATGACCCAGCTGGCCAACTCATCAGGAATCCACTAGTCAAACTTGGAATCATTTCCAAAGAGGCGAAGATCTCTGCTTGCTGAATATTTTGAGCAGCTGTGTGTGATTGTTAGAGAGCGAGTCGTTTCGAATTGATTCCCTTGAATCAGAGAGTGTAGCCGATCCAGTTCAGCGTGCACGAACTTCTGAGACAACCCAATAGTTGTCGGCTTAGTCACAAGCGCCATTCAGTCAGCCGCGAACAACCGTGTTGTTACAATATTTCCCTTTATTGATACTAACTGGGTTCATCAATTGGGTTCACTACCACGTCAAACCGTATTTGCACAAGAAAATAAAGTGCTGTTCTATAGGCTATATGGCAGCATACAATGAAGAGAAAGTTTTCTTTCTCTGCTCGCTTGTGTGTGTAGCGCATATTATTTCTACTGACTACAGTCTTTCAAAGTCAAGTTTGTGTTGACGGTCTATCCGTGTTTTTCAGCACTGTCCATTTATGAAGTAGTTCATCATCTGTGAAACCGGTAGAGAGGTCGTGTCTACCAGTCGGTTACACTTACATCGATTACTATATCACATAGTTGTTGATTTTTGGAATATGCGTTGAATTCCAGAGTTAAGTTATGGCTACGTGGAGAACAGTTGACGATTTTTATGAGCATACTGATGTGGCCACAGTTCGAATGGAAGATATCGTTAGTCAAGGAAGTGTGTCTTCCCGACCATGGGTCAACGTAATTTCATTTCGTTATACTAACTTCGTCTTAATTGAACTTTATTACTGCACATGAGCTAACAAAAGTTTGTTCAAATGAATATAGCTGCTCCCATATACTATTTATGGCAACTGCTCTTAAAACTATTTCATTTCAGGTCAAACAAAGGCTTCTAAGACAGGTTAGCCCATTCAATTTTGCAATGGTTAGATGTGAGGCTGTCAAGCGGCCATATACCATCAGTTACTGCCTTTGAAGGCCAATCAAGAGGCTCTGACCTTCACTTGTTTACTTTGGTCTTACCATGCAAACATTGTCCTTGATCTACTCTGAGTTTGACTCTTTTTATTTCTAATTAACTAACCATTATTATATGAACAGTTTCTTGACAGCCTAAATTTCACCTCATATTTTTGAAATCATTCAGTAGAAGAACAGTCGCTATTTCAGTTTTGCATCACCTGACTCACATCTTATTGCTTATCGACAGAAGTATCGGTCTACGTCATTTATTTTTGATATCTATTCTAATATTCTATTCCGTTTTGGGTGGATATGTTATATACTACTTCGAATCAAGTGCAGAGGCAGTGGTGAGCACTATAAATTTTCGTCTACCAGACTTCATACTTATAATTTTGTTATAGAACACTGAGCCTGTCGAACCCGGTTTGAACATAACATAACAGTGAGCTGCTCCGTTTGTTAACAAACTGATTATGATCTTATTGTAAGCTCGAGATGCTAATGCCGAGGGTGCTGAGAAATGGGCAGAGCGCCTTCCTCAACTGGGCTCGAACTTGGACTAGTGATTTCTGGGCACCGTTCTCTTACACATTGCGCGCTCAGGCCTCATCCATCTTCCCTCAGTTTCTTACTGGTTTATCTATTTTAACGTATCAGCTCTTAAGCGGATAACATGACGAGCTGGTGAGCGTGTTGAGTAAAGATAAGCTTAGCTACCTAAGTTTATGGTCAAAACGTTGAAGGCGGACGAGTGTGTAGTTTCCAGTATTGCAGATGGTACAAAAAAAAGGTAGCGGAAACAGTGTTGGATCCGAGTCCCATCCAAATATGCGGACGAAAAATATGCCCATAATTCAGCACTCCTCTGGTTACTTGACCATTCGCTATCGATTAATAGTGTTCAGAATACCTACTATAATTGGAATTTTTGAGCATGAGAATGGTGTGTGCATTTAGAAAAGAAGAAGCCCACCGATTCTTAGAGTTGCTGAAGACTTAGGCTGCGACTAAACCTTAGCACATGCCTCTGGTGGAATTGTCTGACCGTATGCTTAGGATGCAATCTCTGTAGAAGGCAGTTCATTCGTAACTCCTACAGTGTCGCTCGAGGTTTCGCTTTTTGTGAAAACAGAACTCGTGGTGTTCACCAGCTTCAAGCTGCATTTCTCTCTCTTTTGGCTTTCAGTTTCACCGCTAATTTTGACAGGCATCAACTTAAAGATTTGATTTGTAAGTTTTGCTGATAATAGGATTTCAAAGTTTTTGTCTTCGATTTTCTCCAAACAACAGAATCAGTCTATGTTTTTTGTTTCAGGCAATTCCAGCTAAAAAAGCACAGCTCGACAGTAGAATTATGGAAATCGTTTTGCGATATAAAAACGGCAATTCCAATCTGACATTATCAGAGAAGACAGCGGCTTTAAAGGTAGAATTGAAATTCTTCAACTTTAGAAAATAAATTCTGGCAGTTTCAAACTTAATCTCTTGAGAACTATTGGTCAACTGTTAGCTAGAACAATCTATAAGGTAGAATGCACAAAATTTTGAAATGATGCGATTTCCAGAAAGACTACATTGCAATGTTAAACACTGACGGGTTGCTTAAATGGTCCACATTTTACAAAACCGATGAACCTAATCACTGGAAATGGACATTTGGAAGTAGCCTCTTTTATGCGTCGAATGTATTTACAACAACTGGATACGGTACGTAGAACAGTAGGATCGAACTGTTGCAATATCTAACCAATTAATATTTTCTTGTTTTGTCTTTTTATTTTCACGTTTGAAGCCAAGGAGAATTTCATGTTAAGTTTTTTTTTCTTATGACGGTGCTGCATCCTCCTTCATGAATGCATTGAAATAATTCTCAAGATGTTTTTCACTTTTCTCTGTTTCCGCCCATCGAAGAATGAACTTTCCTCCACCGAATCCAAAACAGCGTACAAAGAATACCACGCTATGAGACGGATCTGGGCGCTCCAAGCTCGAGTCCCTTCCACGATAAGATCTTTTACAAATACGACCTTGATATTTGTATCCAACTAGATTCTAATATTAGGTTGGCAAATAAGTCCTGCGACAAAATGGAGACCTTTTCTAAATCATTTCAAAATTTCTTCATATCAATCAATTTTCGGAAAAATATTTACTAAAGAAGTCAACAACCTTCTTTTATTCTTTGAGCCGATCACTAATGCCATCTCTTCAGGAGTGAGGGAGCTGTGACTCAAAGAAGTAATTGGCTACCGTTTTTGGATCACATTAAGTTACGAATTTCTTTTCCACAACGAGATGCTCAAAAAGGGAGAGCACATGGTAGGTAAAAGGGGGAACACTCCGGGAGTAGGACTGATTAGTAATCTGGAACCAATCGGGATCGGTGAACTTTTGACGTGGGTCTAGAGCGAATTTTCGACGTGCGTTGTCCCTCTGGAGTGACCTGATTTACGGTTTGATCGTCCTTCTCTAAGCCCGTTAGCCTAATAAGGGGGATCATAGATTCAATCGATAGCTGTCTCCATCTAGTCTGCGTTTAGCAACTCATAGTGGATGGATTCCTTCAACCTCCATTAAACTAAGGGACGATGCTTGCGTTACCCCAAAGGCTAGTATCTCCTCCAGTGAAGCGATCCAACCAATTGTTGACCGTTGATCGGTGAGCAGTGCCAGCGCTGAATAAGTTGCTGATAATTTGAGCTGCTACACCCGCGTTTTTCCCTTGGCGTGCTTAGTAGAAGGTGATGGTACGAATCGGGTGTTGTCAATTCATTGACCGTAATGCTCTGAAAGCCCACAAGCGTGCCGTTATTTACTTATGTGTTAATTGCCTGAGGAATTTCCTACAAGTCTATCACCCTTGCTACCGTGTTCACACTGTTGATACAAGTTTTCAACGCTTCAAATTTTTTGTCGCAGGACTTATTTGCCAACCTAATAATTCACGCCTTCATTATGCTTCAAATCAACTTGTAGGGATGTTCAGCTTTGTCGACATGGACGTCATTTCGAGTAGTTTGCAGTTTGTAGTATGTAATGTACCAAAAAGTATACAATATCATATAAAAAAAAGTCTGCTAGTTTTTTCTTGGGGCTCTTACAATTTAGGCCATCTGTCCTTGGAATCCTCGAACGTGAAAAAGAAGTCAATTAGCAAACACTAAATATCTATTCCTTTTTCAATGATCAAAGCTGTCAAATCAGCAGCTACGGCGCGTGCAGTGTTCACATCACATTGGCATACGCGGCATCCATCCAGTTGGCAGTGAGTTGGGACCAATACGCTCAGTCAGCAATTTAGTACACCCAGATTCAATTTTTGACATTTTACATACAATTCAGTCACTGCCCAGCTTCCATCATTATTTTAACTGAAACACAAAGACTCTGCAGACTGAGCGGAAAATTTAAAGCTTTCCAGGCTCGATTGCTCCGGATACGTTTGCAGCTAAGTGTTTCACCATGTTCTACGGGACCATATTTGTTCCCTTAACCTGGATCATCATCCGTGATATCGGACAGCTAGCCCTTGTCTATCTTACTACCGCATATGCTCGGCTCAAACTGAGATTGTAAGACTTAATGTCGTATACTCGAGATTAGAGCTTCATATTATGTTCAAATTTTTCGAACTCTTCAGGGACGTGTAGATTTTATAAGAAAATGACCCCACCAACCCCCAGATAACTGTCTGTTACTTTTGTTATCGAATTACTTTTCAGCACGAATGCTGGCGAGAAATCCGATGAGGTATTCATGCTTCCAATTTCAATATGTCTAGGGATATGTATACGTAAGAGCCGCTTTCTATAACCGTTTTATTTTACAAATTTTCCAGTGCTTACAGTTTTCCGATGGGCGATATAACTAAGATCATTCGATATTTCGATTTCCAAAGCTTGATTTGTTTCAGTCATCATGTTGTGCGGAACCGTGTATGTGCATTCCTACGATGCGCTGTCAGGTCCTCCTGATTCGGGATTGAGTTGGTTCCTTTCTTTTTACTTCACTTTTCAATCATTCACGACTATTGGTCTCGGCGACGTTATGCCCAATAATATTCCGGTTAGTAGAAAACTCATAATTATGGGGGGTTTTTCGAATACTACTTTGCTGAATCCATTCTGTTTTCAGTTTGACGTATTCATCTGTTCGGTATTCTTCTTCAGCTTACCTATGCTTAAAGTTATAAACAGAATGTGTTATTTGAGTATGGAGAACGGAGTACATGGTAGATATAAATAAGTATCAGTGATCAAATATAGTGAATCCTATCAAAAACTCCTTTCCAGGGTCATTTTCTATAATAAGTAACAAAATGGAAGCTTTTGTTCGTAAGGAGAAAACATCGCCTGAGGTGAATCCTTCGAGCAGTCTGCCCTCTCCATAACTTTCGCTTAACCTTTGAGTTTCAGACAGGATCGAGGGAATCGAAGACGACGGATGAAGAGAAACCGGCCGACGAAGTGATTTTTCTATTTTCAGAGCTTTCTGGAAATTATTTTACTTTTATTGTTCAGTACAAGTAAACTTGTAAAAAAGCTGAGAAAAGTTCTTTTTAAATTGATGTTTAGGTCGATATGACTAACCAATTGACAATTCACTCAATCGCAACGTTCATGCAGTCGAACGCGGATGTTTATGGCGGAAGTTTTGGACGTGTGAACCTACGGAAGTCAGATATTGAACCTGAATGTCCGTAAAATCAATGATATAAAGGACAGAATTGTAATAGGCTGCTGTTGACTATGAAAATGCTCAATTATGAATGAATTTTTCAAAGCAAATTGACATAGATATCGAGATGATATTCTAAGCTACTCATTCTCGTATCTCGTTGCTTTGAGAGGATGTTTCTACTGTGAACTCTCGCCTCCAGTTAGGAAATTACGTTACTAACGTGAGTAGTTTAATGTTTCCCTTCGCCAAATCCTCGAATCCATTTATAAGTCACAACTGGGGCAACTTACTCTCGTTATCGTTCAATTTCGAACCAGCATGGCGCACGACATAGTGAAGCGAATAAATCACTAGTCATGTAGCAGACGCATGGAAGTTCCGATCTAATCCCTTATAAGCCACGAAACGGGTTTTTTATCATGTTCGATTACTATTATAGTATCAGACGAATTTGGTACGAGTAACAGAACTACATATATGTATAATCTAGGTACACAAGACATTTTACACATCGCGTGCGCGCTTAAACGCCACTACGAGCTTAAAGGAAGGGGACTTGTGTTAGCTAATCCGAATATTAGAATGGTGCATAAGTTTTTTTCCTGTGTTTGATCCTACCGTATTTTGTTTGCATGGATGTTGGTATTTCGTCATCACGTGTGCGTGACCTGTGCATGATACTCTTTCATTACATTAGCTACCGCTAACCCACCCTGCATATGCAAACGACGATACCAGATGCATGGAGAAGCAGCACCATCGTTTGCATATTCAAGCAAAAGGGGACACGGTGGAGTGTTCCTACCACAAGGGGATCAGGCTAGTCGACTCAAGATTAAGGGAGCTCCTCCAGATCTCATGAGAGCAGTTCGGCTTCATGTCAGAACGGTCTACAACGGATGCTATCTTCATGGCCAGACAGGTAATGGAGTAGTACAGAGAAAAGCGTAGACCTTGCTAGCTAGCTTTCCTCGAACTGGAGAAGGTCTTCAATCGTCTCCCGCGACAGGTCTTCTGGAGAGCGCTTCGAGAGCGAAACTTTCTAGAACACCTAATTTCCCTGTTCAGAAACATGTACGATGGGTGTCCACAGAGCAGTACGCACTCCTCACGGCCTGACTGAAGCAATAGACGTCACTGTTGGAGTAGGCTCAGTAGGGATCAGCTCTAAGCCCGCTCCACTCCCTACTTACAGTGGATGTCATCACAAGCGGGCTCCTGGATGAACCACTGAGGACCATCCTCTACGCTGATGACATCGCTCTGATAGCGGAGAGCAGACAAGAACTCCAGGGAAAGCTGCAGAAAAGGCGGAAAGTGCTGGCGGATAATGTGTCCGCCGAACGTGAAGAATACCACATTTCTCAGCTCCAAGGAGTGTACCGAGTCAATTGTAGACGGTCTTGTGGGAGTCATCGAAAGGGTACATGACTTCCGATACCTGGAGAGTGATCTAGCCACTGATGGTAGCCTGGACCACGCTGTGAAATCCCGAATAAACGCGGCATGGTTGGAGTGAAGGGAGTCCTCTCAGGATACCAGCGGGAGTCTCGATGACTCTCGTTGGTATCCTGTGCGACCGTTGGTGCTTTAGGACCCTCAAGGAAAGGTGTAAGGACAGTGGTGAGGCCCGCGATGATCTACGGCAGTGAGTGGTGGCCTGTAGATAGGAATCATGAAAGACAACTCCACTCCACTGAGATGGGATGCTTAGGTGGGCCTGTGGCTTAGGCGACAGGACCGAATCAGAAACGAGGACGTCAGAGCGGTCCTACAAGTAGCCCCTGCACAGTTAAAGATGAGAGAACAGTGTCTGCGATGGTACGAACACGTAATGAGAAGGCCAAGGAATCACTCAGTAAAGGATGCAATAGAGTTCGTGGCCCAAGGGAAGCGACCGCGAGGAGCCCCAGAGATGATCAAGTGGGAGCTAAGGTAATGGCACAAGATGCCGTAGATAGAGGGAAATGGAGGCGGCTGGCAAGAATAGCGGACCCTGCGACGGCGCGGGATTGACGCTGGGGAGAAGAAGAAGAAGACCTTTCTCTCGAAGGTGCTCCGAGGTCGGGTCAGCCAATGGAGTTGGATTTTGAAGTACTACGTTCCACCGTGGAAGAAGACCCGTACCTAACCACCATAGTAATGGCGACCATGCTCGGCTATCATCAATCGACAATTGTATGTGGAGTGGATCAGCTCGGCAAGGTAGCAAAACTTGGTCTATGGGTCCTACATGAACTGCCCGCTTATAGCCTCCCGAGGAGGGTGGCCATCTGCACTTCTCTCTTCACGTTCCAATGAAGCTCCACTTTCTCAACTCGATGATTACTGGAGATGAGAAGTGGGTCCTCTACTATAACCCAGTGAGGAAGCGACAGTGGGTCGACAAAGGAGAACAGTCAGAAGTCATCTCAAAAGTTGACCTTCACCTCAAGAAGGTCTTCTTGCTTTGTTGGTGGTCCAGAAGAGGCGCTCAGCACTGTGACCTGCTGAAGATGGAACAGACAATTGACGTTTCCACATACATACGTTACTCAGCTGCGGAAATAGATAGATCACGTCGACCGTACTCGTGGATCGAACGCGGGAATCTACTTCCATCGTGACAACGTCCGACCTCACACCGCAGGCCGAGCTGGAGAAGTACGGATGGCTGATTGTCGGCGCAGCCCCCTCCTCCCTACAGCCCTCACCTCTCTTCTTCCGACCACTGGCTGTTCAGACACCTGCAGCGCTTTCTGGACGGGAAAAGTTTGAAACAGAAGATGATGTCAGAAAAGTACTCGACGACTTCTTCAAGTCCCAGCCTTCGTCCTTTTGGGAGGAAATAATCGACAAGCCTGAGCGCTTTGGCACCGAGTAGTGGATTGTGATGGTTCATACCTCTGAACTTCAGGCTGCTTCGCTATTGAGATATTTACAGAAATGTTGGAAATATTCAATAATATTACCTTTACTAATATTCATCTACACTAACCAATTAACTCTTTTTTACCTGTCCCTTTGGTTAGTTTCACAAAGCTTGATTGAGTCGGTTCGCACCTATTATCTAACCGGCTATCTTCTTCAGCTAATCCAGTAAAATCTGCTCGAGTCATCGGGGTCAGCACGACTACTTAATCATGGTCTGATAAACAGAGAACATTTATATGCAGAAATGCGTACCTCTTTGGGATAGCCCTGAAATAGGCGATACTAACATCGAAATTGTCCGGACAAGATTGTTATTAAACAATGAAGTAAACCGTTGGAAAAAAGAGCCCTATATCAGTTAGGAATAACGTTGACCTATCTCATGAACCGGAATGAATGAGTAGGGTTGTCGTAAAAGCTCATGGACGTCATGATTAAGGGCCGCAAACAAATGACGCTCTGCTCCTTACATCGTATTTCCTTATCGGGCCGCCCGGCTAACGCCGGGCTTCCCTCCTTCTTATAGGTTCGCCCGGCTACGCCGGGCGTTCCTCCTTCCTGTGAGAAATTTGCTATGCGTGAATAACACTTCGGATTCTGCTTTTTCTTTGAAAGCTCTACACCCTCAGTATTAGCGCCGAATTGGGAGCGATTTTTTCTGTAAGCCATTTCGCTGTGCCCGGATAGAACATCGTATAATATCACAAAGGCGATCATTCAGAGAAAAAAATATCCAGAGACTTCATTGCGGCTGAGTCTATTGTGTTAGCAACCATCAATGTTCCCAGCCAACTCCTTGTGCCTTCAAGTTTCAACGGTCTGGGTCCGAACTAACACTATTTATTCACGCCCCGCCCTTTGGGGCGGAGTTTAGTCCTGCAACCTATTATCAGTGTACCTATCATACCTCCTCTATTCCTACCAAGTTTGGTAGCTCGAGGTCCATTTTGACAGTCTCTGCAAGCCCGTTTTCCGTTCAAACCCCGCCCAATGGGCCACTATGGGCGGAGTCCGGCCCTGATACCCACCATTGGTGTTCCTATGCTGCCGCCTGTACTCCTACCAAATTTGAACTCTCTAGGTCTATAGGAACAGGATTCATAAGTTTCTGCTCGAACCCCGCTCATTGTGGGTGGAGTCCCAACATAAGTGTTCCC